>JANIJI010000014.1:550000-777500 GCA_024500535.1 Leptonema lineaticorne
TAATGCGTTTGTGGAATAGTTTTAATAGAGATGTGTCGATTAGATTATATTAATTAATATTTTTTTTATAATAAATATTAATTTATTAATTAAGAATGTAAAAAAAAATCAATATATATTATTTTTTATTATTAATACGCTGTCGTTTGGTCGTTTTTTTTTATTAAAATATACTACTGTGATCAAAAAGTAAGGTGAAATTGTCATTTAAAATACTCGGGCATTAGGAAGGCAGGTAAATTGTAATTTTTTTTCTTAGGTTGGTAGGATTGTCTATAATATTTGCCAAGCGTCTGTTTGTCAAAAGGTTTAATTATCTCCAAATTACACGTGTTTTTACAACTCTCGGTTCCTTCACCACGATAATGCACCATGTCATACTGCATTTAGTTCTTCGCGACATTTTTGTCAAAAAATTGACTCATCGTTACGGAATCACCGTATTCGCCCGATTTGACTCCGTACAACTTCTGGTTATTTAGAAAACTCAAAAGATCAATGCGGAAACGCCGTTTTGACACGATTGAGGAGATAAAAACCGAATGGAAGAATGTCTTGAAAAGACTATTCCGACTGTTTCGAGGACTGGAAAAAGCGTTAGTAAAAGTGCATTTTATCGGACGACGATAAAATACACTTTAAAGGTGATGAAATTGATTTTGAAGAATAAATAATGAATTTTCATTTTATAAATAAATTCACCTTACTTTTTGATCACAATATCATATTTAAATTTTAATAAAGTTTTTAAGTACGCCGTAATTGGATTCTAAAATATGTATATTTATCGATAAAATTAATTTTAGGACGTTTATTTTTAATTTTTAGGGTTTTGATAATATATATTTTCAATGTAGATTATAGTGAAGAGCGATCAAAGTAACGAAAGTCGCATAGTCGAATACGTATTACTTTTTAATATGAATGCGTATACGTGCGACATTTTTCGAATAATAAAATAAAATTTCGGTCGAGCTATAAAAAAAAAGGTACAGCGACTTTATGATCGCCATGTATTTGTAATGCTCGTATACAAATTTAAATGTTGGCATAATTTATGCGCAATTTTCTCGAAGCGCGTTTCGTACATAGCGTTTTACAAGAAAACGGCGATGAAATAATAATTGGATTTAAAAGCCGGCTTTCATAAGCGGGCCCCGCAGTAAATATATTGCCGAATTTCGAACGGCGAAGTCTCGTAAAAAAGGAAAAGGTTTCCCGCGTGAAAACCGGAAAATTAACCGGGCTTTTCGCACTCCGGTTCGCTCTTAAAGCGTATTATGTCATTCGGGCATTTCGGGTGGAGGAGGGGGGGGCACAATAACGCGAAGGACGAAGGGCGGCGAAGGACGGACGTATTAAAAGTGAATTTATCGTGGCGATTTCCGAAAATCGGCCGTCCGAGCGTGCGTGCGAAAATAACAATAAAAAGAATAAAAAAAAAGCGGCCGACCGGACGGTCGAGTGTTAACGCCGGTCGCCTGGCCGTAAAATCGGCTGTTACGGGTTTCGAGAACGAATTTTTTAAAAAGCCGGCTGTTGCAGTTTTATAAAACCGAATGTCGAATTGTAAATATTGGCGTTACTTTAAAACCGATATTTCTCAAAATGTGCATCGAAAACTGCGAACATTATTATATTATTTTTCTATTAATTTTTTTTTCAAACTAAAATAAAATATTATATATATATATATATATATATATATATATATATATATATATTATTTTAATTGTAATATGAAAATTAACGAATGTTATCAAAATATATTTAATAGTATAAAAAAATAAGCACTTACTGTATCGTAATGTTGTCCACGTCGTATTTTATTGGAATTCATCTGAAATATATTAAAAATTAATAAATTTAGCTTTAATTTAAAAATATTGTATTTTTTATTTTAAATGTTACGATTTGATTTATTTTACATTTCTACTAAATATACTTATTTTGATGATATCTTTCAATATAAAAATATTACAAAGCGTGTATAAATAGCGTGATCGTTAGACGAGTTGTTAATTTATATTACTTATTTAATATTTGCAATTTGATTCTAATAAATTTAATGTATAATATATAAATAAAAAGGTGCATACTTCTAAAGATCTAACGCACACGGTGGGCCACTGTGCGAATTTGCACACGGGTCCACTTGTATGTGATAATTATATAATTAAAATATATTTCATTTTAACGGAAAAATATATAAAATCATATTACTATTTTTTTACAATTATATATATATATATATATATATATATATATATATATATATATATATATATATATATATATATATATATATATATATATAGTATGAAAGTGATTTTAAGGTGGATGTGTCACGTACGAAACGAAGCACCTTTTATCTCTGGTCCGAAGACGTTGTACACAACGTAGAGAATACGTACTCCACCACGTAAACGTTGATGAAACTACGTTTTACTAACCCCCAACCCCAAAAAATACATCCCGGGTCGTTTCAGCGTGCGATGCAATGGCATACCGTAAACGTAAGCAATAAACAGTGAAGTTAATCAGTTCAATGGCGACATTACGGAGATAACTGATGAAATTGAAATGCGACGAATACAACGGACATATTCGAAAAAGCGACAACGTTACACCGCACGTACACGTGGACGCACGCACGTTTCGTATTTTGTATAGCTGTACGAAAAAAGTATGTCGTAGAATCGATTTAAAATATATTTAATATATTGTATATATATTATATAGTTCAACTTTTTGATCGATCTTTAAGGTTAATTGAATATTGGTTTAGGACAGTGGTTGTGAACTGGTGGTTCGTAATTTAAATTCGAATTACTCAGATAAGAGTATTCATACTTATATAATTTACTATATCATATAAAATTCTGATTATTGTGACAATGAAAACAATTATTTGCTTGTAAGTAATGTACAATGACTTTAACACTTTAATGACCGCTGACTTAAATATGCGTCGTCTCGTGTTCAAACGTTACTGGCCGCTGACGCGTATTTGCGCCACGTTCGCGCAAAAAAATTTAATAATTTATAATGCGGTCACTGTAGTATTTTAAAATGTTATTTATTTTGCTGAAATGGCATATTTAGCCGATATTTTTATAATATCATATGTTTTATATATAAAAAATGGTAAAATATATATAATAAATTCATATTTTTATTATTAATATAAATACAATATATTTTATGTTTTATTATTATAGCGAAATGGGTCTACGTTTATTATTATGATTCTTCGGTGAAATTTTCGTCTTTTTTTTTTCATTTTAAAAATACGCATAATTGTAATTTAAATTATTATTATTATACGTATATTATTTCTTTTTTCGACTTGTTTTTAATAATAATGGATAATATTGAATAATATATCTTTTGTATGCGCGGAAACGTCTTTTCCCGTATAGTTTTATAAAACGTCGAAAGAAAAACAAAAATCCGGAAAATATTAAATAAATAATATAAATTCGGAAATGGTTGTTTTCTTTTCTTCCTATTGTTTTTTTTTTCTTTTTTTTTTGCATACGAATGCGGAAATTATTCTTTTATTACGAAACATTTTTATATGTCGTAAAAATGATATAACGTAGGAAAAACGTACACATTACGAATTTCGTATTGCGCAATAATAATTCTTACAACTATATTAAAATATTTTCCATTTCAAAACTCCAATAAAAATAACGTATAAAATATGAACGCTTAATATATTCCGTTTTTTTTTAATTTGAAAGATTTCAATTTTGCGATCGATAGATGGCGCTAGATCCGTACGCGCTCAAGTTAACCGCGAAACAGGTTAAAATTGAATATTTTATTATGCGAATATTTATATATATATATAAAATATTTTTAATCTTTAAACATTTTGAATGAAAAAAAAACAGAATAAAGTTGTACGAAGACTTTTTTTATATTCATATCACGCGACGGAATGAAATATGAAGGATGGAGGGAGAGGGGGGGGGTGACTTTCGTCGATTTTCAACGATTTTTTTTCCCCACCGTGACAACTTTGATGAAATTTTCCATTTTTATCGAATATTTTATATCGTATAAATAAAATTTGACGAAATCGTCCGAAAGTGACGCAAATGACTTTTCGATAATTCGAAAAAAGTCACTCGTTTATCGACAAATCTTATTTTTTTTCACAATCGAGCGAATCGAGAATGACGAAGAAATCGAGACGTTGAAAATCGTCAAAAATAGTTTTTAAATTATCATTCATCCATCATTTTATACGTATTATTATTTTTTTTTTGAGGTTTTAGGATTATCCTTTTCAATATGGAGTACGCCTTGTTATCGTGAAAAAAAAGAAATAATAATAATAAAAACTATTATTATCGATAAATAAAAATAATAATAATGACATTAGAATATTTTAATAATAAAACATTTATAAAATTGTGATCAAAAAAAAAAAAGTAAGATAAAAAATTCACTTTACTTTTTGATCACAGTAGTAAAATAGAGTAAATTTAATTTTAAAAATTAGCATTTATTTAACAATAATAACTGACAAATTGAATATTGTAAATATTTCAATTAAATATTACAATGAACATAAAAAAAAATCGTCTGGACAAAAAAAAAATACGGAACTGCAAATACAATTGAAAAACCCAATAAATTCAATTTAATTAATAATGTGCAATGTTCAAACGATACAATGTAAACATGGAATTAAATCAAATAAAATATTTCGATAGTAATAAATTGAACTATTTTACACGCGCGCACACACACACACTGTTTACAGTGTAAACAGAAAAAGCTTTCAACGGTGCAGCCGCAAACATAACATTATGAACGATTTTAACATTTAATTTGAAAATATGAGCAAACACGGAACATGTTAATAATTCACGTGTGTATACGCGAAATACAGGGGTGTACTCTACTTTCGAACATGAACATTGTCGCGAAATGCGTGCAAAAACCGAAACACAATAAGTAACAAATGAATATATACACATCCTACATATTTATCAGAAGAAGCTCCGTGCGATTTTTTTAAACTCTTATAGCCTTCACGCAAAAAACGTGTATTAAGCATATATATATATATATATATATATATATATATTGTATTTGTTAAACTAAAGGTTAATTAAATAATATATATTATTTATGAGTACGTTTAATTAAGGTCCCAGTGACGCGCTAATTAAACGCCATATTTGATCTTAGAAATTACACTAATAATTAATATTGATATAATGTAAATAGGTGAGATCATTTGCATTGTCGAATTTGGATGTTTATAAATATTTGCGATGGTAAAAGATGTTAACGCGCTTATGGCGAATTTAAATCTTTACAATTAGCTACGTTCATGAGCTATCGAATATATAAATCTGTTAAAATCATATAAAAATGTTTCAACGGATGTGAATTTCAAAATTGAAAATTTGAAAAACGGGAATTTCACATCGATAATTGCAAAAAAAAATTAGTCGATTAAATTGATTTCGCGCGTGAAAATAACGAAAATAAACGTTGAATTTTTTTTTATCAAAACTTGTTTTCCTAATAGAAAAATATTAATACGACAGGATTATTTTTTCTTTTCGACCCAAAGACGATTTTATTATTATTATTATTATTGAATCGATCTCCGTTACAAAATGAAGTGTGACTTTATACTTATGCAACAATAAAAATATTTTTTTTAATTGAGTTAAACGTAATGAATATTTTAAAAGTTTTGACCCTTCGAAGAAATTAACTATAAACAAATAATTACGGTTTACGTAGTTAGTTTTTAATAATAATTTATCTATTGGTACGTTTTCTTCGAAGGATTAATTAAAAATTAGAACGAACGTTTATAAATTCAAATATTGACCGTTATTATGAAAACGGAGCAAATAAAAAGTTCAAACTTTAATAAAGTGGCTCGTAATAGTTTTCAGACATATTAAAATTTTAGTGTTTCAAAAATTCCAACGAGCGTATCTCTTCATATTATTTTATATTTAATATGTATATATATATATATATATATATATATATATATATATATATATATATATATATGGTATATTATACAAACGTATAGATCAGGGGTGGCCAATTTGCTCTCTTTCGTCCTGTGATTAATCTGTATATTATATTATATTTGAAATTACATTTTACGGCGGCTATAAAATAAATTTAATTATAACGAATAAGAAAATTATTCATTTTATTATATATAATATATAATAGTGCGATATATTTTTAGATGAGTCAGTCGTAAAATTTCGACGGTGAGAAATAAAATTATAAAATAATGGTACTAAACGACTTTTTATATAAATATGTAAAAATTAATTTAGACAATAAATTAAAATTTCATATAATTTATATGATTTCTAACTAATATAAGATATTTTTAATTGAATTTTTGAATTTTATTATACATATAAAGCTATTATATATAATAAAATGTTCTTACTATTATTTTATATAAGACACTCGTTTTATCTGACGGGGATTACTTTGAATGAGATAAAATTGATTTGGAAGAATAAATTAAGAATTTACATTTTATAAACAAATTCACCTTACTTTTTGATCACAGTAGTGTATAAATATTTAACTGATTTAGATTTGAAAAGTTCAAATTGACCAAACAATGTACGACTCAATAGTACATTATTTTTGGAAAACGAACTTACAGCATTTTCAATTTACATTTTCTACTATTGTATATAGATTTTTTTTCCAATTTAGATTTATAAGTCTCACTGTAAATCGTGGCCGTATAAGAAAATCAATTTGCTTAAAACTAATAGGATTAACTATATATATTTTCAAAGAGTTTTCTTCTTTAGCGTACTTTTAAACGGCAATAAAGGAGTTGATTTACGTTCTCGGTTAAACCGATTTCGGTAATCCCGGTTAAAAATTAAACACTCTCTGAAAGAAATTCCTGAAACTGTTTAAAGGAGGTATTCAGACATGCAGAAAGCTAACTGATTTCGAGATCCTTTAATAATTCATTCTTTGTGAAAGACGCTGAAATAGAGTTTATTATCCATACTTGAAAAATATATTATTTTTTTTTATTATAATTATAATAAAAATAATCGTAATATAAATTAAATATTTTTATCTGTATAATTTAATAAAATATATATTAAAAAAAATAAATTTTGATAGAAAAAGGGCGGGTGAATATAATTTAAAGGATTGCGAGTTTGAAACTCGTCGTATATAGGATATTAGCGAGTTTTCGTTTAAAATAAATTTCGGTATTAAAAAAGATCGAAAATCGACGTTTTTCTTGCGCGTACGTGAAAAAAAAAGTGTCAACCCCGATAAGTCACGATTAAAGGGTTAAATGGCACGTGTCGTACAAGCAAACGAAGCAGAAAAGCGGATAAACGCGCCGTGTCACATCGCACATCGTATACATTGCATTTTTTTTAAAAAATGAAAAAAAAAATAAAAAATGGCGCGAAAATAAAATTAAGAGGGTGTCGTCATTCGTCCCTCGACCTCTGATTTAGGGGTCGGATATAAATTTCAATTTGAAATAATTATTATAGGAACGCACATTGACAGATATCAATGAAAGTTTAGTGCGCTATTTCGATATGCTTATGAGTTACACGGATAATGTTATATATCAGGAGTGCTCAACCTTTTGCACTTAAAGAGCACGAACTGTAATATCGATCAGACGGCGGGTACTATATTTTTTTTTCAAAATTTATGTATAAAGTTTTCATATTTTCATAATATTCAAGTCAAAATATATATGGAGAATGCTGAATGAAATTTTTTATAAATTATTATTTAAAATATTAGAACGCATCGAAATTAACTATTTTACACGAATTGAATACACGGTTTGATACTACTGTCATACATCTGTTGATATATAACTACCATATATATATTATATATAATTTGTAAATCATTATTAGTTTAATTATGTAATATGAGACTAATTTTCAAACATAATTAATATATTATATAATGAAATAATTTCGTATAAAATACTGTGATCAAAAAATAAGGTAAATTTGTTTATAAAATGTAAATTCTTTATTTATTCTTCCAAATCAATTTCATTCCCTTCAAAGCGATTCCCGTCCGATAAAACGCACTTTTACTAACGCTTTTTCCAGTCCTCGAAACAGTCGGAATAGTCTTTTCAAGACATTTTTCCATTCGGTTTTTATCTCCTCAATCGTGTCAAAAACGGCGTTTCCGCATTGGTCTTTTAAGTTTGCTGAATAGCCAAAAGTCACACGGAGTCAAATCGGGCGAATGCGGTGGTTGCGAAACGATATGAGTCGAGATTTTAGCAAAAAAAGTTGCGAAGAACCAATGCAGTATGACATGGTGCATTATCATGATGAAGGAACCAAGAGTTATAAAAACACGTGTAATTCGGAGATAATTAAATATCTTGATAAACAGACGCTTGGCAAATGTTATTATAGACAGTCAAACCAACCTAAGTAAAAAAAATACAATTTACCTGTCTTCCTAATGCTTCTAAGTTTTAAATGATAATTTCACCTTACTTTTTGATCATATATAAAACTCAAAAATATCACAAATATATTTTTATAACAAACTCAGATATATAATTTTTATTCAATTGAAATAAAAATATGATTTATGCAAAAGTTTTATTTGTTTCCTATGGATCGGACTAAAGCGAGGTACGATTTCCGTTGTGAAAATACATTCGATCTATAAGATCTAAAGAGACAATATTTGTGTACTTCGTTTTCGATTTTTCATTTTTCTCATTCGATGTGACCACAAAAGATTTCTATATTTTTTTTTTGTACAGTGAACGCAAATAGCTTAGAGAAGCATTATATCCGGGATTGGGAACGGTTAGATCCTGGATACTGGGAAATTTCTTTAATATTTCGTCGATGTGCTTCTGCAGCGATTCTTCCGTATCATTGCAATATTGCGATTCTTTTTCTTTTTACTATTGTTATTACACGCCAGTGATCTTTTGTGCCATATTGTAGTCTTTAACTTTTTATTAAAATCCTATTGCGCTTATACAGAATGGACCGTAGAAATCGACCGATATTTCCTATAGTTAATTATATCATATATAAAAATATAATAAATAAGTATATACTTGTTGCGAAAACGTAAATGATTCTATGAAATGAAAAAAAAAAAGTTAACACACTAACCGTCGGACGCGCGATATTCATCTTTTTTTTTTATTGCGCGATGGCTGGCGGGAAAGTGACGTCAGCGGACAAAGGCAACGCAATCTTTTGTGACTTTATTACATGTGGCGATTTTATATAATATTTTTTCGTCGATTCGAATGCGATCGCGTGTAACATTGCACACACACAATTTTTGTGACAAATGATGTTAACAATCTCCAAAGTCGAAAACGTGCCCCGTTCGTTAGATCAGAGAGTTCCACGACAATGGTTTTCAAAATTAACTATTAAAATTTACACAACTTCTTTAAAAAAAAAATATGTCAATATTTTTAGAATGGAATTCTAATATTTTTATAGTGTTTTATTTAGTGTCGATTAAAAAAATGAAGCATCTATTTTTTTAAATTTGTAATCAATCATTTTAAAATATATGTACAACGTTTAAAAAATATTTTAATATATATATATATATATATTAAGTATTCTGTTGAAAAGTTTAAAAACCGCTGTTTCACAGTGTATAGGGTGAGCGTGTGCAACTACGATTATGACCGGATAAACGAGGGTTAAATGCATTTTTTTGCAGCGATCAATCATATACGGGCGCGTCATTCGCAAGCGCTGTGGCATTAATTGATTTCGAGAGCGTTTTATATATATATATATATATATATATATATATATATATTCATCTATTCACATTTATTTCCATCCCCTGCGCTATCTTTTATATCGCATTACGCTTCGTTTTAATACCGAATTTTCCATGGATAGATCGATAGATATTTCTATGTGTAGTTCGTTCGATTCAAAATCAAATTCTATAAAAAAATTGGAATTTAAATTTACACACACACACACACACACACATATATATATATATATATTATGATATTGGTGTATTTTTACGATATTAAAATATTAAATGAAACAACGTAGTATTTTTAGAAGAATTTGAAATTCAGTACTGTTAGCTTTTTTTTTTTTTTTTTTTTTGGATGAAAGTTGGAAGTGAAGCGATTAAAAATGAATTGAAATTTTAAGTAGCGGTTGAACAGTTTAAGATTTATGACTCGTGAAAACGAAAACTTAAATTAAGTTATTTGAAATTCGACGTCCATAGACTGAACTGGAATATTTTTATAGGAATTTAAATTAATCAAATTTAGAAAAGCGGGACCAACGATGCACATAATTTATTGTCAAACATCGTTTTGTGTCACTATTACAATGAAATGAAAGAGAGAAAAAAAAATGACGACAGCACAAAGGAGGGTAAGGGTTTTCATACGCATTTAACAACGCGAATTATTTGAAATTGTTCACATAGTAGTGGGATAAGGGAAAGTACACGGACACAGAGGATCCTGACAGAGGCCATCTGTATAATTTGAGCCCTCTTGTTGGCTTTTTTTCCTCCCCGCGCGTCAGTGAGGTCGTCGTACCCAGGAGCAGAAAGGACTCGGAATCCCAAACCCTCAAAACCCAGAAACCTCTATCTTTCCTATACGTATGGGAAAGTAGACAATGGCGAATATCCTTCGACGTAGACGAAGGTCTCGTCCTGGTTCGGCAAGGGTAAAACCAGACGTGACCTTTCTTTCATACTGTGAACGCATATTTATTGGAAAACTTTCTCGGATAACTGGAGAAAGTTGCCGACTCGTTAGTGTTAAGTGTAAAATATGATGAGTTTTTAACGCTAGTGACGCGTCGTAAAAAAAAAATATTGACGGATGAAATTACGTTTTAAGTTGCAAAAGCACTTGATCATTAATACAGGCGAACCAAATTTAACAATATTCAAAATTAAAAAAAATAATATGTATGGACAAACGATAAAAACTAAAATAAGACACTTATGAAAATGAGTAATACACTATCACAATCAACAGTATTAGATGAAACAATGAAGCCTATAGAAACAACAATGTCCCGAGGCCATTTTTGGTCTTGTACAAGTATCAAAAAGCTTATATGTCACCCAAAAAGATAGTGGAGGCCGAAATGTGGGTTTCGAACCAAACGATAGTTGCAATCGGAGCAGTCTTACCTTCGTCAAAGTCACCATTTACCTGCTTATTACGATAATAAAAGAAGACCGATATCGGAAATTGCCTTTTCATTAATCTGCTACACACTACCATCCTGTTTCGTTTCCAACTGCTTTGCTGCCAACAAAAAGTGGAAAAAAGTATGTTGAACATTCTGAAACGCTTTTTCCCCATTAGATACTCTATTATTTTAATTACATTACACAACGTTAACGGTTTTTGTAAACATCGCCATGTGAAATTAACACAAGCTATCTAGGCAATAATCAGTTTCATGACCAAATTACTATTATATATTTTTTTTCTAGATATTATAATAAAAATTTGAATTCATGCGCCATATTATTCGTTCTATAACATGACTATTTGGATTGTAAACATATACTTTTTGCAATTTGGTGTATTAGTTTGTGCATTATTTCGCCTTGTCGTCCCTAAGGAACATTTGGTAATAATATATACTCGTGCCAGGTCCCATCTGTCAAATGCGTATCACCCCCTGTTCTCCCATGGGAACAATGAAGTTCCAAAATGGCACATTGCCCCGCACTCTCTCATACTGCCATGTATTAAATCGAAGTTTCATTTTAAGAGAAAATGTGAAAGAAAAGTGCAAAGAAAATATATAAATATACATATGCGACCACAGATTTTCTATATTTACTTTTGAATACGTGCTCTATTTAACATTTTTATAAAAACGAACGGTACCTTTCATCCCATCTACAGGGTGATCGATAAATAAAATAAAATAAAATAATACAATAAAATAATTGTAAAATTTGATTTATATATATATAATAATAGCGCGCTCGAAACATTAATGTTTTCTATTAACGACTCATGTCGTAATTCGAAAACTATTACGTGGTGTAAATTGAATTTTAAACACTGTTAAGGGATGTGCACTTATATGTGCAAGAACTTAATAATTTACATTAGTACTGTAAAAATTTGTGAGTTTGAAGTTGACTGATATATTTTAAGACTATTCAGATATTGTACATTTCAAATTAACACTTTACCATTGGGCCCAGTTTGTCGCTGTCTGTTACGTGAAAGGGGGTAATTTTGCAAGTATATCGCAAATCATTGTGTCGATATTAAAAAATCGAATAACTCAAGAATGAAAAATAAAATGTAATATTTTTTTTCATATAGATCAAATGTTTATTCAACAGATAACATCATAATTTTATGTAAAATTAAATCCTATTATTGCGTTACCACCGTTTGTCATCAGAAGACGCAAAGCGTATTACTACGCTTTCCCCTTTTAACCGATAGCAGACGTCAGTCGTATTACACTAAATTATTATGTCAGAGTTTTTGTAAAGATGATTCGAGTTCATAAATTCATGTTGTGATTACGTTGACATTGCTTATCTTCGACGTGTACGTTATATATATGATGAAATTGTGGCGACATATTTTACGAACGGCCGTATGTTTGCATTAATAAAATGGAAATCGAACTTACTTCGGCGTCGTCTGCTAAAATATTACACTAAAATTGTACACATGTGGTACATAGTGCGTGCACTCGTAAAATTATTACATTTTGGAATTAAATTACGACCGCCGAACGTATTACTGGGTATGTTTCTTGTGTCGCATGGGGTTTAGGTCGAATTTTGACCGCCTGTTGATCGACAAAACACTCACGAACCACTTCGAAACGACCCTCTGGCTCATCTGTCCCATTAGGGACTCGGGCTAGGATCGATATCCACTAGAGTCCGAAGTAAGGGCTCTGCGACGACGGACCGTGAGCTATGATGGGAAATTTCGGAGGGGGGGGGGGCAGAAATGGGTTTTTGTGCAGACCTCACGCGTGCACAAAAACCCCATCGACTCAATTAGAAGAAAGCCCTTTTGTTCGATTCGAGAGTGCTGAGCATATTTTCCATAATGTATGAGCTCGTCTAAGGACATTTACTATATTGAGTGAAACAGAGGTCAATGTGTACAATTTAAAAAGATTGGTTGAGTGTATTATTAATTCATAAATGAGAGAGGTCAGTAATGTTGTGATTTAAATTTATGAGTGTCGTATTTTTGTCATTATAGCAATTTTAATATTGAATATTCACTCATTAGATAGTAATTTTAAATTGATTGCATTGTATCTATAAATAAATTTGGGTTACGATCTACTGGAAGCTATAATATTTTAACACTAAATCTACAGACACTTCTTATATACATAATCCTACCGTGCCTGGTCAAAATAACCAGTATATAAAATAATTATTATTTTATAGTCAATTTATTGTTGAAATTTTATTGTTTTAATATTTAAAGTTTGATAGCGATACGATAACGTTTAAATATGTTAAAGTTGTACAAAAGTTTGAAAACGCTCGAATTGACCAGCTGTGGTTGGTTTAGTGTTGAAATATTTTATTCATGAAAATTTTGAAATAATAAATTGATTAAAATCTATGTTATTCTTGATTTATTTAATTTAAAAATATGTTTTATTATTAGAATAATATTGTATATAAATATATAAAAATGATTCTCAACATTAGAGTACGGTTAATATTATATATTTTTAAGGATTATAGACGAATATAAAAGCAAGAGAATCTCTGATCTTCAGAATTATATTTTTTTTTATTACAATAAAAATGAATTCATCCGTATATATATAAGTAGTGTTTTTCAACATTTTACAATATATTACGAGTTAAATGATACTTAAAAACGATACTGAATATTTGTTTTGAGTTCAGCTTACAAGTCCAGTATTATTTTTAACGTTGTGCGGAAATTGTCTGAAATTAAACGAAGCGTTTGCCAAAAAACGTAAAATATAATACGTGCGAACCACATTCGAGAACATGGCGTAATCTTATCGTAGCGCAAACACGTCGTTGAAAGCTTTCAAATTAAAAAAAAAAAAGAAAAGAAAAGAAAAAAACAGACCCAAAGTACGTGAACAAAACGGGAATCGCGTGTACGGCGATGAAAAATCGGGAAGAAAAAGAAACTCATCCCGTCCCGTTTTATATCCCACTCCCCCTTCCCGCCAAAACAAAAAAAAAGAATAAAAGAAAATACTCGAGGTTTGGGGGAAATGCACCGCCGAGTTGAGGAAAACTTTATATTCAGAACGCCGTTCCGTTTTCAGGTCTGCGAGCTTTTCATCCCCTCGTTTTTTCTGCAGAGAGTGGGGCGTCTTCATTTCGTGTAATTGATATATTGCTTTGAGATTCTTCATATTGCGTCCGAGGGGCGGCCGACTCGTTTTTATCATTTCTTTTATTACGATCGTGTTTTTGATGGCTGTGTACGAATTATGTTCGAGAAGGGCGAATTCGAATACCTGGTTACTTCAGTTGAATTTTAAATTTAATATAACACCGCGATCAAAAAGTAAGGTGAATTTGTTTATAAAATGTAAATTCTTTATTTATTCTTTCAAATCAATTTCATCCCCTTCAATAGAATCTCCGTTCGATAAAACGCACTTTTCCCAACGCTTTCTCCAGTCCTCAAAACAGTCGGAATAGTTTTTTTTTTCGGTATAGCCTTCAAGAACTTTATCGATTCGGTTTTTATATCCTCAATCGTGTTAAAATAGCGTCTTTGCATTGGCCTCTTGAGTTTGATGAATAGCCAGAAATCGTACAGGGCCAAATCTGGCGAATACGGTGGTTGCCGAATGATATGAGTCGAATTTTTGCAGTATGTAAAAACACGTGTAACTCAGATATAATTAAACCTTTTGATAAATAGACGCTTGGCAAATGTTATAGACAGTTCTACTAACCTAGAAAAAAGAAATTACCAGCCTTCTTAAAGTAGAGAGATCAATATTTTGTCATAGAACTCGAATAATGTTAAGACAATCATTAGAGAACTGTTTAAATAAATAAAATATAATAAGTGTATTTTGATTATATATAAAAATTTTATAAAGCATTATACATATTATATATAAAAAAATAAATATAAAAGCGAACGGTGTCGTTAAAATATTGACGATTTTCGTTATCTCGGATTATTGCGTTAATTAAAAGGTGTACTCGTAGCGTGCCGTAATGTTCTCGTTAACCCTTTGAGTGCCGTAATTTAACTGCGGCGAAAACGACAGACAAAACGGCCACGTTTGTCTGCTTATTGAGATATTCGACTTGCTTTATTGTTAATATAATTATGGCAATTATTGCGTTAAATGCGCATGACTCGAATAAATATTTTAAAAAAATCATACATTTTTATATATAAATATATAAATAAATAAATGAACAGAAAAAATATATTATCTTTATATCAACTTCAATCTCGTAATATAATCATAAAAACAAAATAAGATGACTCAATTTGTAGAGGTAACTCAATTTTGTAGGTAGCCGGACCGACCGCGGGCTAATTGAGATGCGACCGCAATGAAAAAAGTTTCAGCTCATCTGGCTGAAATGAAGGGTGTGGGTGTGCGGTAATTGTAGCTTTCCAACGTGCGGTCAAAACGATCCGTTTGACCGTGAATCGTCGGGGGATGAGATTTTGCGGTGAAGCCTGAATTGGTGAGGGGTACAAACATGCAACCGGAGAAACCGAGGGGATGTACATAAAATGAACGGGTGGTCCTATTAGAGTAAAAGAACCCATTGGCGTCTGATATACAGAAATTACAAAGTATTACCGATATCTATTTCAATCATCTACAAATATATATATTGCCATTAGAATCAAGATGAGTTGCCAATTTTGATATCTTTAACTAAAACACTAAAGGCTTTGAACGTTCAATCATAAAAAGTTGTTTTATTGAAATACATCTCAAAAGCGTGCCTAGAATTTATATGATAAATTAACAAATTGTTGACGCGATGTAAATAGTTTATAATGTGTAATAAAACTTGAACAAGAATGTCACTGTGCGATAGAATTTTCGAACATTAACTTGTGGTCACGGCTTTATACGGCGCGGCGCGGAGAGGGTTAAAGTTGCAAAGACGATCGTAAACTTCTTATGCACGGTTGCAATAGTTTGTTACTTGTATCAGATATAATTTAGTAATTTATTATATAGTGGTTTCGTTAAAATTTGCGGCTTAACATGTTGAGTCAGCACGCTCGTTAAGCGCTGTCGCACAGGATTCACCGGACGAAACGGGTTATTGCACTTAGCGGGGTTTCTAACTTAGATCTTAAAAGGTTATGTGTGAAATAACCATTGCTATTACGTACGAAGTTACAGTATAATCTTGTTACGTTTTTGTCTTTAAGAATAATTAACCGATAAATCAATTTTATGCGCGAGTACACCCGATAGTTGTGTGTTAATTTTGCTTATCAATATTGAAATGATTGAAATGTCAGTGTTTCAGAATTAAATTTTATTAATGTTCCTTCAACAAAAGGTTAATATCTTATGGGTTAATAAGAGAATATATGCATTACCAATAGATTTCACTTACAATACAATGTGATTTCGATGGATGGCAACAATTTCATATAAAATTTTATTGAATTTAAACCACAAAATGATGTTTAGTAAATATTTAGATAGACAAAGTTGTTGTTTTTTTTTTAAATTATAAATTGGGTTAGTTCAAACAGCGAATTCGCCCTTCTGTAACGATACGAGTAAATATACTCGTTACATTCCCAAAGGCACTGCTGTTAACGCATCAAACTATCATAATGCGAATTTTAGAATATTACTGCAGGCATTTTCGTTGAATAATGTATCTCTCTGGAGATGCGGTGGCACGTCAAGTCATTCAACAAAAGATGAAATTCGCACTAGAACCGCTGCTTTGTAACCCGACAACGACCAAAACTCTCAATTAGACCGGCTATGTTTTATAATACAATATTTATAAAAAAAAAAAACATCATATAGCGCTGTTGAATTACTATAAACTATTCATAGATTCAACTTAAATACTATGAAATTTAGGTTGAATAAAAAAATGTCGGACAGAAATTTTATAATGATCCTGTATTTATATATGTATACTAGTAGTGCATATATATTATATATATAGTGGAAGAAATAAAAGAAACACCAAACGAACCGAGGATGATTTTCATGCACGACGTGCTCTCGACAAACATTCGGGCGCGCCAATTGAAAAGAGTGCACAGACGGACAGATAGAGAGGGTCTCGTCGGGCGATCGTTTGCCACGAGGGTGGGTTTTTCCGGGATGAGGGCACCGTATTTTCTTTCGTTTTCCAGCTATCCGGTCGAGCGTACGAATGCTAATGCACTCGGGGCAAAGTAATTGCCGAAGAAGAGAGGGCGCAACGAGTGGCCCTTCTTTTAAACCGCGAAAGAGCCAGACGAACGAAGCTTTTTGTTCCGTCGACATGTATATGTATATATATATATATACATATATAAAATAAAAATGGTCATTGAAATGAAATAAATACACATGCGCCGAACTGGTGGAATCGGATGAAATGAAACGGAATAAAAAAAAAATAATAAAAAGGGTCCCGCGTTCAATGTGTTGATATATACGTATTTTATATGTATAGAGATTTTGAGGCGCGTTAGAGCGTTATATGGCTCAGTCGAGGCTGACTGTGCCTCCTTTGTGCAATTCGACTGTTTGCTCTTTCTCTCTTCTGAAAGCATTCAACCAGATTCTGAAAGGCTTGATGTAGTGCTACGAAAGGTTCGTCAATTTTAACACACACACACACACACAAAATGGGGCCACGTGCAAATAATGCCCGGCAAGATAGCAGAGGAAAAGCAACGATCGTTCGGAAAAAAAAATCAAAGGTACTCTTGTTCGATAATACGGGTTATTAGCTAAATTGCTCGTAGAAATGATGACATAATGGTGATGACTATTTTAGATGTACGATGAATAAAATAAAATAGATAATAAAAAGACTTACATTATTATTGCTGTTTGTTTGGTGTGATTCAATGTAATGCATCTGTAAAGAAAATATTTTTTTTTAAATATAATAACATACTATGAAAATGAAATATAAAATATATAAATAGAATAATGGTGAAGAAATTACCGAATCGTCCTACGTTTGACCCTCTTTATTGGTCACGCGTCTTGTGATATATTTCGTATATTTCTAACTTTTTTTTTTCTAAGGCAAAGAATAAACCGAAGCATATTTTTCACACATAAGGCGTTATTGGAGCATAGAGTGAGGGTGTGAAAAAAAATGAAATAAAATAAAATAGATAAAACGAAAGAAGAGACGTTGAAAGTCTGCGAAAATCTCGCCAGAAGCGCACGTCAAATCTAATATGAAGAGATCAAGATGGATGACAACGTGCGACGCCATTTTATATATATATATATATATATATATATATATATATATATATATATATATATATATATATGATGCCAAAATTGACATATAAGGGAAGATAAAAAAAAATAAATGGGGAATATTTATATGTAAAAAGTATTCGCTGCAATCGTAGGGTCAACAATACCCCTATGCACGTGCGAGGGTTGACCGAAGAAGTCAAAGCGAATGTTTGTTTTCGCATGCGATTCAGTATATCGTCAACACTTCAACGACCGAAGAAATACGAATCGAAAGGCAAAATGGTGTATTTTAGTTTGTCGATTTTAAAATCATTTCTTTTTTTTTTTGTATAAAAAAGTGCATGAAATTGTTTAAGGTTAAATAAATTGAGAGTTCAAAAGATTTCGGGCTCATTAGATATATACATGTTCATACAATATATGGTATACATTGTAAATATGATTCGAACCGAGAATTTCCGTATGAAAATCGGTCGCTTTAACCGCACAACTATCGCTGCATATGTACATCCGGTTTTAATATGCGAACGGCGTTGAATTGTCGCACTTGACATTTTCGAGTGGTACACAAATAAAGCGAACATTATCTCGTATACCGTGTACATATATATATATATATATATATATATATATATATATATATATATATATATATATATATATATATATATATATATATATATATATATATATTTGACAAATTTCAAAATGGAAACGAGAAGTAGCGGTAAATTCAAAATTTTTAACACGTTTCGCGGTGTTGCGCGTGTCAAATTTCAGCGTATTGTTGTAAAATATGTTCTTTCGTACGGTTAAGAAATTTTAACCGGGGCTTCTCAATATATATATTTTTTTTGAAATTTCATCGTCTATATTTTATCAATCAATTAACCAGGAGCTTCTATTTTAAATTACAACGGACAGGATTTTTTACCATGGACATAATATAACGTCCCATTATTTAATTCATTACTATTAGTTTTTTTTAACTATCGTTTTTAATAAATTTTTATATTATATAAAAAAGGAAAAAAAACGTCCCATCCGTTTTAGCGAACTTTAAAAATACCTATTTTCGTTGGACGTATATATACGTCCTGCCCGGTTAACGGGTTAAAATCGTCCATATGATATAAATTAATCAAATCATTATAAAATTGATATTTATTAATATATTAAAATTTTCGTATTGGAGCAGATTGCAGTTTGATATATAAAAAATCAATTATAACAATTCATATATTCTTTATTTCGTTTATACTTAACCTAGTATTGGACTCTAAATTATTGTTTATTATTTCATCTATTAAAACAAAATTTATATTTCGATTATATGACTATTATGTCAAAAATTTTAACTAGCATTTTAATACACATTATATATATAGATAAAATGATAGTAAATGACAAACGTCATTTGTATATATATATATATATATATACATAATTCAGCAATCATCCGACCGCAATTCGTCTAAAGCACCCAAAGGGTTAATTAAAGCGCGATTGTTACAAAACTTGAATCCGAAGTCTTGTGTTTCGACTACAAAACAGAGTTGTCTGACGGTTCCAAGTTCGAAGTCGTATACCCTTTCGATATTCAAAGAGTCGATATTTTCCGTATATAGAAACCGGTAATTCATAGGGCGGATCGCGTAAGGGCGGGTCTAGGGCTTAAACGACTGAAATGACATGATAAATTTGACCTTTGACCCGTTGGATGCCTCGAAGATATGTAAATATGTCGTTTTTATGCGAAAAGGTCTTCCGTTTTGCTTATTGACAGAAATGGGCGTATTTCAAAATCACTTCTGAGTCATGAAATTACAAATTTTCGCTTAATATCATATATATAAGCGAAAATATATGAAATATTAAAGATGAAAGTTATTATTCACAAATTTCACATCAAATTTTGATATTGGATAATAGTAAAAAAAAATATTTTTTATATCAAAAATATTACGTTGTAGAACTTTCTTTTCGAATTAATTAAATAAAACGTGGCAGTGTTGAAAATATAATTGATTCTCAGAATGTGTGATTAACAATAAATTTTTTCAGCGTTGAGACTGAACGAGTTTTTAAAGTATTTAATAAGTACTACTAGAAAATCATAACAAAAATAAAATATAATTAAATGTATCGGAAAAAAGGTAATATAAAATCTAGTAAAATATCATATAAAATTGAAATAATTTAATTTTAATAAAAGAATTTCGATTCATAAAAGATCGATTAAATTTATACCATTTTATAAATGCTGTAATATATATATATATATATATATATATATATATATATATATAATTAGGGAAAATTTTACGGTACGATAGCGATTATAATCTCGCGTTTTCGAAAATTAACCCTCGAAATGTCGGGCGCCAAAGTCGAGAATGCACTGGCGCGAAAGTCGCGGGCTTTTTGCTATAATTGATATAGACGGATAAAAGTTACGACACGCCAAAGTAAATTGGCCAACTTTGCTCCGTCGTTATACCATAATGAATATGTATATAATCGTATAAAACATATTGTGGATCCGGTGTAAAGTTGGAGAATATTTTAAAGTCAAGATCGCACATAAACGACGATAAGATTCTTTTCATGGTTATGCCGCTTTCTTTTTTTTATTTTATTTTAAGATAAGTAATATTAATTAAATTAAAATATTATTATTCTAACTTTATCACGTATAACAAAAGTTTGAGAGTCGTTTAATATTATTATTAATAATAAAATGCGCATATATATTGTATAAAGATCGATGTTTCAAGAACGATAAAATCTTAAAAGTATTAAAAACGTTTGTTATAAAAGATCAAATGAAATAAGTGCACAAGAAAATCAAATATAGTTAATTTGATCCACGTTAAAATCTTATCGATTTTTTAACATGTTGACTGCCTCGCGCATTTTATAAGACTTGTCAATAACGCCAACATCAATTTTTTATTACGCACGTTAATATAACTAAAATGTTAATATAAATCTAATTAACGTTAGTATAATAATAGAAAATTGCGAATTAATAAATCTATAGATTAATTTATGATTTTATTATATAATTAATAGAATATGAATGATATTCCCAAAATTTTGTAATAACCGATGTATTAATGTATCTCTCGGCAATTAATCGATCCATAGTATATTTTAAATTTATATTCGGATACTTTAGATTTGAAACGCTCTTGCTCAAATTACCGAAAATAACAACGAACCGTTCAGGTGAGAAAAGCCGTGGCATTTAGAACGTTTAACGCTTAACGCTAACGCGTAACATATACACAAACACACCCGCTCGTAAATAGTATAAATCTCGTGGTATTTAAAAGGGATTTCTCGCTCGACAGTAGACTGTCACATTTTAAGGGTGGGCGAAACTTTAGCTATTATCGCGGTTTTCATCCGCGGATATCGCGTTATATCCGGAATGGGGTAACACCCTGGAGGACTCCCAGGAATCATCCCTCGTTCGCTATATTGTTCCCAGTCGAAGGATTTTGGGGATTATGGCAATTCTACCTCCCTATTAAAATGCATATATATATATATATATATATATATATATATATATATATATATATATATTTGCATGAATGTGCTAATATCGCGATGTATGCATATTATAATGTAATTGCTGAAGTGGAAGGCAGTGTTTTGCTGTCAAGTCAACTCGTTTTATTGTCCTTATTGTTGTGTCATATCAGATATGCTCAGATTTTCCCGCCGAATGAGCCCCAATGTTGAATGAATCCCAATGTTGAATGAAATCATGCTGAAGTAACTTTTCGGGAGCGAGAGCAAATTAGGTAATAAATGTTCAACTTGTGTTTTATAAATCACATTTATAATATGTAAATAATGCGAAGTTTGCTAATTAAAATTTTAAGGATGATGCAAAGAATTTATAAATAATACGATATAAACAAACGATTGCCCATAAAATTCTTTATGAAATTTTTCCTAGTCTATACTAGGAATGACTAAAATTTATAGTAGTAATGGCATATTTTTTTCAATGTAAAATTTATAGTACGATGCATTTTAATATCTCCGAATAGTAAATAAATCATTCTCCGCAAAGTTTATACGCTGATATTTACGGTCGTTTTGAAATGGATGAAAAATTTTAATTTTCAGCGAAACACGCCCGAATGACTTCGATAGTGTGTTTATTTTGACAATAGCTTTTGTGGAGATCCCTCAACGATGTTTATTTTGCGTTTCCCTGAGAGCCTTGTTTACTCCGATGCAATTTCCCGACTTTCCCTTCGCATCGCAGCCACCCAGTTTACCAGCAGACCATCCCAGTCTCCCAACATCGTCCAGAGCAGTCCGTTTTCCCCACTTGGTCTTCCCACCGAACCTCTTTCCGTTTCCGGTGAGATTTTTTGTCATTTTCCAACGTTTCTCCATTCCCATTCCAGCCGTTAAACTTCACCATATTCGCAAGAGAGGCAGATGGAGATAAAAAAAAACTATGGAAATAAAAGCGAGCGATGCTATTACGGACACGAGTGGGGTCCATCGTCTGTTTTGAGATCTCTTCAAGATATCTTCACAGATAACCGCCGGTAATTAGCTAATGAAAATTCTTCGAAGTCTCCCATATATACGCGTATAGTTTTCCCGGAAAATTCGATCAAAAAGTTTATATGAACTAAAGTTTATATGTACTAAAAATAGTTTTGCGGTTCAAAGAGAATTTTATAGCTCTATGTAATTAGTATAAGTTATGAGATAGATTAAATTTGTTTTCAAAATATACTTTCTACGATTTAAATCATTGATTCCCAAAGGATGCACATCGCGATGATATAAGGTATACCGCAGGAAAATTATAATTTTTGTATTAGTTTTGCGATAAATAGCAAATTTATTATTAATAGTCTTTTTACTGTGACATATATCTTATGTTCTATGAGCGCTTTCAGTATTAAATATTATAAGTTTATAAAGAGCAGATTAAACGTTTTTATTATAATATACCGACTTTATGGGGGTACATAAATCGAATTTTGTATTACTTATACTTTTACGAGTACACACGCGTAAAAAAAATTGTCATAAATTCGAGAGCTTTCAGCGAAACGACCGTTAAATTCGTATAATAGACACTCGATAATCGAGTTAGCGAACAGATAAAGTCGTTTCTAATAGAGAAATCAATTTTCTTCGTCTCCATAAAGGACCGCGACGTTGGGAGACGGGGGGGGGGGCAGTAAGAGGAGTAACGGGCGAGAAAACTCCGGAAAATAAAAGCGGGATGGACGAAGGGAGGAGGAAGAGGTGGGGGTCGGGAAATTGAGGGGAAAAAGTAAACAAATGAAAGCGAATGACTTTTCCCATTTTTTTTTCACTTTCCTTCGAAGGGTTGAGGTTGAGAGTTTTTTTTTTGTTTGTTGTTGTGTTGTTGTTGTTGCGACTTTTTTGTGTTATTGTCGGTTTAAATGACAACATTAGAGCACTTCGTAGAACAAAGTCTATAATTTTAGTATTAATTGAGAAAAATATTATTTGTATATAAAGATCAAATTAACTACCATTAAAAATTTCAATCCATATTAAAGACATATAAATTATGTTATTTAGATATGATTTTAACTTGAATTAATATAATGATAGTATTTTTTTATTATTATTTCTATATTACTAGGGGGCGTAAATTAGGGATGAAATCGCGCGTTTCGACCAAATTTTGTCCGTTTCAGCATTTTGACCTTTTGACTGAAAAAAAAGAAAAAAAACGTCCATTCGGACGTTTTAATGTGGCGTTCTTTATTTATACGTTCAATTTATGCAGCTCTTTTTTGAACCTTCGACTGACTGAATAAAACGAATATAAAAACGGATTCCGGGATTCTGGGTGGGATTTCGAACGGAGAACGAATGCGAAAATCAAAACGTGGAACAAATGTTATATAAATTTCATTTTATTCACAGAAATAACCGACCAAAATATATATATATATGCAACGTTTAAATATTATATATATATATATATATATATATATATATATATATATATATATATATATATATATATAAATTATTGAAAATTAACGATTCTCTATAAAGCATTCATACTGAAAAATCCATGTATCCTTTTTGAAATTTAAAAATGTATATATTTTTATTAAATATTTTCAGTATTATAATAATATATTTTTGTGATAATTAAAATTGGATATAAAAATATTTTTACCTTCAGAATATTACTATTTTAAAAGTTGTGTATGTTATATATATATATATATATATATATATATATATATATATATATATATATATATAAACTATAAAATTAAATAAAATTATTTTAATGATCACAAAAAAAGTGTAAATATTTATATTTAGGACAAATTATTCTGCTAAAAACGTCGAATTGATTCGCAACAAAGAAGACGACCCCCTAATGACGTCATTAAAATAAAAGCGAATAAATAAATAAATAATAAAGCATTTCGCAAGTCTCGAACGCCGATCGGTCGTTATTAATGATCAGTTAATGCTGTAATTTTTTTTTATCAAAAAAAAAAAAAAAAAATAAAATAAATAAATAAAAAATAAAAAGAAAAAGAGAACAAAAATAGACCCAACGGTCAGAAGTGGGCGGTTCAAACGATGGGCGGACGGCGCGAAATAATAATAAAATACAAAAAGGGGGAGACAATTTACGAAATAAGGACGTTATTTTGTAGAAGTGCAAATTATTCGTTATTGCCGTGTCGAAATTATAAATTGAAATTCGCTTTTCTGAAATTTCAGAGAAGTTTCGGGCCTTTTAATGGAACGGCATGACCGTATTGTTAGCGATGAAAGGTATAGTTATGGGGCGAACGGGCGAATCGATCAGGGGTATTCAAGCCTCCGGAGAAATGCCGCCGTTAGATGTGCGCAACATTTTTTCGGTCATACTTCGATGAAAATTAACCGAAGACGAATAAAAAAAAATGTTTTTTTTTTCATCATTTAACACAAATAATTATTATATTTTTAGTTATTGAACAAGTGTTAATTGAAAAATTGAAATTTTTCTTCACAATTCTACATTCATACTAATGCGATAAAATAACCTTGGAATAATTGGACATAATTATGTATGGTTTATATTAAATTATAAAACGCAGATAAGACATATTATATCGTGGACAGGACAAGCTTGACAATCCGTGGAACACGAGAAAGTTAAGGAACAAGGGAGAAACTATACAGACATTGGAAACTGGAACCATCAGACAACAAAGACCCAACGTGTCCTAATTATAGGTCGGTTGCAGTCAGGATAATTATAAATAGCGGTAGAGCATGTGAATCGTTCTGTGACCGGGACCTTAAAATTTCGGTCAACTCGACTTTCAAATGTTACACACACACACACACAATATGGTGTATGTATATATGTCAAGCATAGAGAAAATGGCCTTAAAGCCGCCAACTGCCCGCCCCGTTTTAATTGCACTTTGGCCACAAACCGCTCTATGCCCGTTTTCCCTTTTGCCCTTTGGTCGAATTTCGCAAATGTTCCCTTATGGGCCACCCGAACCCCCATTCCGGTTACCGGACGTTAGACGGTTAATGTCGATTTAATTGAGCGGAACGCCAACTTGGAGACCGTACGCATATTTTCCAATGAAATTACATTAATTTCATTAAAGTTAATAGTAATAATAATTACGACGATAATATAATACGTACAAGTAAATCGAAATATATATATATATATATATACATATCGTTAAATTTATAAATATGACGGATTTGCTGATTATAAATAATATATCGGATATATTTTTTAAAACGGATACAATTAAAATTTAATATATTAAAATTCGATTTGGTCATGAATAAAAATTTTATCGAGCATGAATTTTATATATATTTTTTTTTATTTGATCACGCGTTCAACATATAAAATATATATAATTTTATGCGCGATTAATTTAGAATATAATAATATTATTTTTAGTTTTAAATGTTTGGGAATCTGTCATGACGCTTTTCAACTATTTCGATTCATAATTTACTAGATCTAATTGATATGAATTTATTAATTTTAATATATTGAAATAAAAATTGATAAATGATATAAGTATATTTAGGAGTGTTTCTTTTTTTAATAGGTAAAAATTTGAAAAATTATTTAACACTCGACCTGCAGTCCGTTTTATGTTTTATGAGTCGTTACTAACTTCTTTCTATTATAAATTTTTAATTCGTTAATTTACTTTAGTTAAAATTACAATTATCAATAAAAAAAATTCAATTTTAAAACCACTGGTTATATACATATATATGGTATAAGTTGACTATATGATTAGTATAAGAAATATGAAGTTCATGAATCATATCGAATTTGATAAAGTTTTAATATATGCAAAACACTTTTAAGGCGGTAAATATTCACATTCATAGCATAGTCTTTGTCTATGCTATGAATGTGAAGGCGTCTACCTTTTTAGTCTAACAAATCTTTTTTTTCTGTCTTTTTCTATCGCCAATGGTCAACGTCGGTCTTTTTACCGTTACTATTTTACTTATAATTATTATTAAACACGCAATACAGGTGTATTATGATGATGATGTGAGAATGTTTTCAAAATGTGGTTCGCATCTTTATTTAATATCGATTAAATTGTATAATTTAATCATTATTATGTCTTCTTATATTATATGAATGTAAATTTAATGATTTGTTGATGAAGTAGACCAAGATTAATCCACGGATGATGATGTTATAAGATAAAGTAAATAATAATCTTTGGTTTAAGTCTACAGAAGATTGAGAGAAGATCTGCTCGACTTTATCAAAAATTTATTAGTACTTTGAAGATCAAAAGAATGATATATATATATATATATATATATATATATATATATATATATATATATATATATATATATATATATATATATAAGTTATATTCTAAAGGCTGTATTCTTCATACATGTATTAATAATAACATAGCAATAGATTCTTATGTCTATGTACAAATTTTCTTATTTGGAAGATCGTGTCTTTTTATTCTTCTATCGAGTGATGATAAAGTTCTAAGTTAATTAATATTATTTAAGAATAATACGTAAATATATCATTAAAATAAAAGTGCCACTGCACGACAATCGTTGAAATTCCAATCGTATTTTTCACGAGTAACGGTGTTATAAATGCATATGTAATGTTTTTTCTTTCTTTCTTTCTTTTTCTTTTCTCTTTTGAAAATATCGCACCTTCAAGGTTAGTTAGTAATTGTCACGCAACGTAACTCGAATGTTTATAGTGACGATTTTTTTTTTTACATTCATTTTACGACGTGTCATAATTTTATACAGGATTTGGCGAAATTATCGTTTCATTATACGTGCATTCTTTCGCATGTAAAATTTATTAAATAATTATTGAGAAAAAAAAACTAATATTTTCAAATTGATATTCATTAATAAATTGAATCAATTTGATCATTAAACTATTAAAAAAAAATATTATATATACATATAATATATTAAAAATTATTTATTTTTGCTCGTCGGCATATTTAAATCGATATATACTATTTTTGGAATTTACTATGTGAAAATATTTGCAAGCGTATGCGTTTTCAGGAATTTTAAAATTTTCAGGAATTTTAAATATACGTGAATTTTTAAAAATTTTCACATTTACGTATCAAGTAGACTATCGAATTTTCGTAGAGCTGCTGACTCGCATATTTATTAAATATATATTTGTGTATATAGCAAAATTTTGTTATATTTTCTGATGAGTAATATATAAGAATCTCGTCGAGCAAGTTTTGCGCACATGCATCCTATGCGCTCTAATAATTCAACGCGAAAAAACACATGCATGTCGCGGGGCAAAACCGACGATTCGTTCGTGATGTGAAACGTAAATATAAAATTAAACTGCTGTAACGACTGTTGAATGTTAAAATTTTAACCGAACGACGCACACGGTTAAATACAAATAGAAACCGTATGCATTAATTTTCCGTTCATGGTCGGTTTTAAGGCGCTTTTTGTTTATTTTACAAATATATATATATATATATATATATATATATATATATATATATATATATATATATATTTATGTACACTCATAATGCTTCCGAATGTGTATCCAAAAATATAAACATTTTAAAAGATGTCAACGTTTTTAGTTTTTATCGGTTAAAAGCGTATATTTCTTTTCCCTACACATATTATAATATAAACAAGAAATGAATATAAATCCGAATTTTATACGCGTTTCAGTGTTTCTCAAATTGTTTGTATTGTAGAGTTTTAATAGGTTAAAATAAAATTGAGTATATATAACATAAAATATGCTCGTATATTATAAATAATGTTTGTGCAATATTTAACACATCATATGCGGGAAACGAAAATCAACGTTCTCATTCTACCAATTGCTATTGATGAAAGACGGACATTTTAATAAAAAAAATGTTATATCACAATATTGCGATACATAAATTAATTGTTCTATTTACAAGTATTACTTTAAATAATGAAACTTCACAATATTTAAAAATAATAATAATTTGTCATCTAAGCGAGATAAACTGCTATACTAATAAAAAAATAGCTGATATCACAGATTTGTTTACAAAAATATATTGTTGAAAAACTCTGCAATAAATCTGTCAACTGTAGAATATATTATTCACAAAACGTATTATATTTTTTTTCAACAATATTGTCATGTCTATTATATGAAATAAACCAATAATGTAAATAAGAAAATCGTATAAACTATATTGTTGAAAGAATAAAAGAATTTTAGATCAAAGTTTTCTAACCTTTCTTAGCAGAGAGAATATTGAAGAAATAACCTTTTAATTTTATATAATCAAAATATTTTTTATTTTATAAAAATGAATAAAATTATTTACATTAAATTGTTCTCAAAAATTTTAAAGATCTCCAAAGGTACCGTCGTTGTATAATTAATTTTCAATTTTGAAAAACAAGAAGTAAATAATAATTATTTATATCCTCATATTTAAATTCTTATTTTATTATAATTATATTTATGTATTTTTTTTTGTTTTTAATCATTAGAATATGCATTAATTTAAAATAACAGAAAAATCTTCATTAAAAATTAAAATATAAATATGATATTTCAAGGATATTAAATTAAATAAATATTTATATTTATCATAATAAGAAAATACAAATATAATTTTAATTACATATTAAATAAAATAATATATACTAAAAAAACACACACACATTACATTAGTGACACCTCGTTAAACGTTAAAATCACATAATTAACAACGAATAAAATTAAACAGATTTATATATATATATATATATATATATATATATATATATATATATATATATATATATATATATATATGAGTGTATTTTTTTCTGTTTCGAGACATTCTCATAATGAGCAGCAGGAAAAGGGTAGTTAAGTGTCGTTTTATGGCGCCCCATCGACAAAGAAGTTACGGTTAACGTGTTAAAAGATAGGAAACACAAGAGGAGGGCACCGAACCGAGTGTGCGGCGAACACATAGCGGGAGAGACGTGAAGCCCGACGGCGGGGAACGTGTTAAGAGTGAAACGTGTGCTGAAATTTATGGGCCAGAGTGTGTTTGATTTATCGCCGTACGTTCGGTTTGGAGTACACGTGCCGGGAATAAAAACTCCATTTCTTCTTCGTCTACTGTTCTTCTTCATTTTCTTTTTCTTCTTCTTCTTCTTCTTCTTCTTTTCACGAACTTGCCGCCTTCGGTATTTATACTGACTGACTTGGGGTGCATATACGAGTGTGCGGATAGGATAACGCACGTGTGCGCAAAAACGCGTCCGCGGCTAAAGTGTTAAAGTGGCTGGAGGGTGCTAAAACGAAAGGCGACTGTTTTCTTTCAAGATTTAATTAAAATATACATCTGTAGGATTCATATAAATAGCTATACGATGTATTTTTTCTTTTTATGACATTTGCTACCGTAGACTACTTACAACTATCTAATAAACAAAAGATGCCATTTATCAAAATCACAACAGGTTAATGATAAAAGAAGCATTGCACACGTTTGGAGCTTCTCTTATTTTGGTTAGATTGTAAAATATATCAGAGATTGGCAAAAGAATATGACGATGAGTATAAAGTTCGAAAAAGCTTCGATCTCAAATCAAGAATGATGGTAAGCAGAATTAAAAAGTGTCTGATAATATATGAAAAAAAATGTAGTTATTGAATGTATTATACAGACATATATATAATATAATGTTAAATTCTGGAAGCTCTTTGGTGAGCTATTCATCACCATTAGATTAAAATTTTAACGATTGAAGCTCACGGAACATATCAATGAGGATCCGCAAATAAATAACGAAAAGCGAAATATAAAGGCAGACCACGTCGTAAATGAATGGATGTTGTTGGACGCGACGCAAATGGAATTGGAGTCAAAAAAAATTGGAAAATTGAAGCTGTGAATAGGAATGAATGGATAGGCATTTTATTGGGTCAGGTCAAGTCTTCAAGGTATATTTTATATTTTTGAAGATTTTTATTTAGAAGCTTTTATATATATAAATAATCATGGCAACAACTGATTGGGATTTTGAAACTATTTTCAATATCGTAACGATTACTATTCGAATATTTTAACATAATTACGAATTCAATTTCATAAAGTTGAAATAATAATAATAATAATAATAATAATAACGAAAATCTAATATGGAATTCGTTTAATGAAATTCGCTTCAATTAATCGAAATTTCGGTCTGAATAACGCCGGTTAATGCACCAAAAAAAGACGGTCTAGACCTGGTTAAAATAAAATCATTTATTTACATTCTGCAAAGTCGATGTGTATTTTTAAGCACGGATTCCATTCAATGTGCGAGTTTAAAATGTTCCTATTTTCGAAATGTCCTCTCTCCTTTTCAGCGCTTTCACGTCCATTTTGTATCGTGAATATCTGTGTCTGGACGATGGATTATTTTAATGGATGGAAACTGGAAAATTTTATCTGCAGATTTCGCTTTGTGATGATTATTCGAGATTTTATTTTTTTCTTTTGAAAAATGCAATTTAATTAATTCAATATTAATTTAAAGCTGCATCAGTTTATATTTTTATATAACGATATTTTTTTGTTGTATGTAATAAATCGACGTTAGATGGCGTCGTAGTACTACTTACTATATTATATAAAAGATTTGAAACGATTTGTTATTATTATGAAATTATAAGAAAAAAATAACATCATTTATATATATAAATTTATCGTTAAATTTAAAGATAAAAAGAGCTTATATCTAAAATATGTGTTTTGTATAGAAAAAAAGTAATATATTCATTAATGTTTCATGCAATCTCAACAACGAAATTCTTTCTTTTTTTTCCAATAATATAAAAAAAATACATCATATTATCATTTAGATAACATTTTGACTAAAAAACTGAAAAATCGATAAAAATATAAGTTTAATATTCAATTTTTTTCATTTGAAACATTATAGAAAATCGTTTATATTTTAAATTGCGTAATAAAAAATAATATTTAATGGTTGGGCATAAAAATTGACAATTTGGCCGTGCAATAAAATAAATTAACGTTCTGACACTCGAATGAAAGGTCAAGTCGTTTATTTAATAGATTTATTTGTTTCTTTTTTTAAAAAAAAATAATGTCCACAAGGTTTTTGAAATATATAAATTATTTTTAATTATTCTTTTATGATAATTGTAACATTTTTAAATCTATATAAATATAATATGTACAGTACGATCGATCAAGGTTTAGGCCCATTTATAACGTAGCGCCGTTGATTTATTAGTAAATTAAAAATGACACGCACGACAAACGCAATAATACAACTACTCAAATATTTTACACACACACACACACACACATACATACATATATATATATATATATATATATATATTAATTGTCATTCATATCACTGCACGTTTTTAGCGGCATTGTGAACTCGCAATTTACATACATACCATAAAAGTGCTGCGAATCGAGTGCACAAGCGCCGGTTTTTATCGTTTCGTGTCGTTTATTAAACTGTGTTACGATTCAGGTTTATTGTGTCAATTTTTTTTTCTCCGGTTCGTTAATGTGATACAATGTTTATCATATTATTCATATCTTGCGAATTCGACGAGAAGACTTTTCCTCAGTTTAAATTTTACTACGACGATGTTTCTTTGTCTTGCACGGTTTTACGACGTCTAAGATACCGTATGCATTCGCAAATTACATTTATGCACAGATGTTATATATATATATATATATATATATATATATATATATATATATATATATACATATATATATATATATATATATATATATATATATATATATATATATGTACATATATATGAAGCGAGGCAAAGAGTACTTTGTCCATTAAAATTTTCCAGTTATGTTTAGCAATTCTATATGCTGCCGTAGAAAAGCGAGATACTGCGAAAACGAATGCGTCTTTAAATTGCAAATGTGCGATACCACAATGTAAAATGGTAATATATACAATATTATAACGCCCTTTATATATATATATATATATATATATATATATATATATATATATATATATATATATATATATAATTTGTAAATAGTATTAAAATATAATAGCTATAGTTATGAGAATAAAATGGTTGAAGACTACACAACAACGCCATCTAGCGTTGACGATGAGCACTCGGGATACCGGTATAACATAATATTTAATGGAAGTGAGTTTGAAATAATCAAATTAGAATACCGCGAGAATTGTGTGTAGCGTGAAATGGGATTTTTTTTGCGGACCGCGATAGCCGCACTTTGAGAAACTCTGGCCGCAGTACAATCGACACTGGAGAATTGCTCGCCGGCATCCAATAATCTATGCTAATTTTGTAGTGTATCTAAACCGCGTAGTTTGCCGACGAAATCCCGAAGGCGTTTACGTTTCAAATCACAATTCTCCAGGGCGCTCATTAGTCGACGAATATTTTACGTCAAAGGAGAGAAACGTTACAAAGCGCTGGTTTTCGACGACGTATCAATCAATAAATGTCACACGATCGACTAAGAATAAAAACATATCATATATATATATATATATATATATATACATTTTATTAGATGTTCGAACGTCATCGCGTGCGCGATAAATCTCACGAATTGATATTCCACAGATTTATTAGATACTTAAAAAGATTTATCGCATGCCCTCCCCGTCGACTCTAGTAAACCCCCTCCTCTGAAGTCTATGTCTTTAATTCTTTTTCCTGATATCTAGTATCGGCAAATAAATGCGATTAACGTCTATTAGTATTCGTAGAATGTTTGCACTATGTGTCTATACTGTTAAGTGGAAACTGTGTAAAAAGGCAATAACATCCATCAAAAAGCAAAAAATACCTCTGGATATATATATATATATATATATATATATATATATATATCATCATCATCACGATAATGCACCTTGTCATACTGCATTTGGTTCTTCGCAAATTTTTTGCCAAAAACTCGACTGATATCGTTCCGCAACCACCGTATTCGCCCGATTCGATTCCGTGCGAATACTGGCTATTCATCAAACTCAAAAGGCCAATGCGGAGACGCCGTTTGATACGATTGAGGAGATATAATCCGAATCGAAGAAGATCTTGACGGCTATACCGGGAAAAGACTATTCCGACTGTTTCGAGGACTGGAAAAAGCGTTGGCAAGAGTGCGTTTTATCGGACGAGGATTACTTTGAAAGGGATGAAATTGATTTGAAGGAATAAATAAAGAATTTATATTTTATAAACACACACACACACACACACACACACACACACACACACACATATATATATATATATATATATATATATATATATATATATATATATATATATATATATATATATGATTTGATATTATAATGAAGGTGAGTTAACCGACGCCTACAAACAACAATTTAACGTTTCATGACCTTTGTTGTGTACATTTGTAACTAATAATAATAAAAAAAAACATATCAGCAGTTCTGATACAGTATCGTGTTTTTTTTTATTATATTTTAACATTGTAGAAATAAGCATGATAAATAAAAATTCGTGTATATTCACGAAAACTTAAAGAAGAGCGGAGCGAAATCGGAGCGTAATCGAACCGTTTCAATAGCTAAAGTTTCAATACGTAACCAATATTCATATCGACACACACACACACACACACATATATATATATATATATATATATATATATATATATATAATATTCTTCATTTATATTTTACGATCGACAACAATAGCTGTCGGTTTGTGTGTATATTACGCAAATGCGAGTAAGTTTCATATTTCGTTTATATATATATGGTATATATATATATATATATATATATATATATATATATATATATATATATATATATATATATATATATATATATATATATATATATATATATATATATATTGCATATACAAAAATGTAATACAAAAATGGAAACTTCAAAGAATCGGAATAACAAATGACGCATTTTTTCCGATATATATATATATATATATATATATATATATATATATATATATATATATATATATATATATATATATATATATAATATTTACATACACATATAAAAAAGCACGTTTTGCCCGTTTTATATTTTATGACCTTCTTTCTTTCTATATTTTTTTTTGTATCGAAAACGTTAATGTAAAAGAAATGAAAGACGCAACACAACAACAAAACAACAATAACAAAACACAACACAGCAACTGCGAAAGAAAAAAAAAACGGGCTATTATTATATCGTTTGTTTTTCGTGCCTTTTTGATTCGACAAATTCATTGAATTCCCATCAAAATATTTTATTGTTTTTTTTTTTGCAATTTCACCCGGCTTTTTACGTCACGGATAATTTTGAAGAAAAATTACATTAATTATAAATATATATATATATATATATATATATATATATATATATATATATATATATATATATAATTTATTCTATATTAATATTGAAATATGATGTAAAGAAAAAAATATAGCAATTCATTTCTATATAAAACGAAATTCTTCAACAAGTGTTTGATTTATTTTTTAGAATAAATTTTGAGAAGCGCTGATCGTATCAGGTGGGTGTGAATGCGAAAAGTGGGCGAAACGTCGACACGTCAAAAATGTCGACAAGATCTAATGAAAATAGAAACTAGAAAATAATCTCAATTCATTCTTTATGCGTCTGATAACTATAAAAAATATTCTAATAAACTTTCGCTATTTATTTTTTTCTAATACAAAAAGCACAATCAAAAACACTAATTGATCATTTATATTCATGGATATAAATTTTATAAAAATATAAAATTTTATATTTAATACGATGTTTTTGAACTTCAATGACAATGGTTGTTTTTTTTTTGTTTTTTTTTTTCGAAAACTTGTTCTCTAGATGTATACCATAAAAGTGAAGCGATTAATTGTAAAAAGATTTGAGGTCAAGTTCGATAAACGAACAAGGTCTTCAAAAAAAATAAAATAAAAAAAATTGCGATCTAAAACACGTTTATAATATTTGTTTACGATATATATAAAATTGAATCGTTTTAAATTTGAAAAATAGACTTTTATCCTATTTGTATGATTTTTAATAGTAATGAAAATAAATAATATTCGTATGAGAAGTAAATGCAAATAGAAAATAAACGAACTAAAATTTTAATATAAATTTATACAGAATCATAATGAGAAATCACTTTGAAGAAAGATCTTTGTAGTAGATCATTAGAGCATTCATTGAATCAAAACCGAGCATCGATCACACACAACGTACAGGCATATTATCTATTAAAGTTATATATTTATATATAGAATGTAAAAATGCAGAATTTCAGAGAGCAGTGCCTTAATCTTAACAGTCGATTCTATATTTCTTAGAAAAATACGATCCGAAAAGGTACACGAAATTGAATTTCTTTCCGTTCGTGCAGACGGAAGCTAAAAACAAGAAACGTACGTCGTCAACGGTGTGCACAACAACATTCACTCGGGGCACACACGGAACCCGTGCGAAATTCGGTGCACAGTTTACATTTGTTATACGGCCAAACGAACCGGACTACCGGATCCGGAACAGAATAAACACACGTCGGATCGGAATTACACATAATCCCCCTCCCCCACCCTTTCCTTAATCCCCCCACCACCACCACCACCCCCATCCCCATCCCCACCGCTCCCATCGTACGTACAAACGTTCGAAAGTCGAAATTCCTCGTTTTGGAATGGACAAACACATTTGCTGACCCGGTTCAACGTTGGCCATCGAACGTATACCCCGTTGAATCCGCTAGGAATCCCAGTGTCTTTCTTTGGCGTTCTATCGTACCAGTCTATCCGTCTGTTTCTCTTTACTATTTCTGTTGTCAATATTGCCTATTCGATCGTGCTAGATGCGCTTTGTGAACGCGTTCACTGGTTCTATGCTATGTATAAACATTTCAACAATACCATATGGATTTACGAGCATACATGTCAATTCATGGATTCAATCGTAACCAAAACACCAACACTATATGTAAATTACTAAATAATTTGAAGCATAAAATTATTTAGTGACAATAAGGACAACATCGAGTCCTTATTGCTATTTTCTATATAAATATATATTTGAAATGAAAAAAAATTAAACCATTATTCGGTATACAACTCTACAAAAAAATAATGTATTTTTATTTGATCAGTTAAAATCAATATGTTTTATATATAAATTTATTTTTTTATGATGAAAAAAAAAATCTAATGTTCAAAATAGCAAGTTTTCAGATTTTAAAATGGTAGTTTTACTAGAGAACTGTAATAGATACGAAATACCAAACATCTATACATCTGAAGAAATTTTGATTGAATTATCAATCGTGAAATTGATGAGGCAAGAGCCATAAATGGTTAAATATTTGTTTTGATAGTTTAAGGGTCTTCAAAATTTATAATGGCATTTGAAAAGGAAGAATATATAAATACATATAAATCTTTAAATAATGTAAGCACTTTGCTGGACCCATCACAGTCCAAACTATAAAACTATTGAACCAAACATATCTTTCAAGAGAGAAATAAAAAGTGAAAATTAGATTTTTGTAGAACTGACGATTTAATATAAAAGAAGCTCTAGAGCAAAGTGGTCCCCGCGGACCTCCAGAGGGTCCGTGGAAGATTAAAAATGATTTGGAGGTCCCTGAACAATGTTGGGGGGACCGCGTAAGGTTTGAATTACAAAAAAAAAACAGAAACGTTAACGAAACACAAACAGTTCTCCCTTTTTTATAATTATAAATTTTATACTGTATAAAATTTAATGAAGACAATATTCTTATTTTTTTGCTTCAAAACAATAACGAGCCGATTGTTCAAAATTTGACAGCCCGCTCCTGCCTATAGATTTTTCATTTAGGAATCCGTGAACAACTTTTAACTATAAAAAAAGTTTGGGAACCTCTGTTTAAGAGTGTGGTCTCTGACAAATATTAATTAATTATGGAAAAATTACAAGCACCAGACATATTATATTATTATTATCGGGATCGAAAACTCGATTCGGATTTACATAATTTGATTGCTTTACATAAGTTGACATAACCTAACCTAAAATAACCGAATTCGACGACGCTATGTAATTAAACTAACCCGTGTGACGTTATGTAAAACGAGCAAACATTGGTCTGCCAAATTGTATTTCATATTAATTATATACTACAAATCGATAACAATTTATAATTTTATCAATAGAACATATAATGAATCGATACGAATGAATTGTTTTTATTTTGGTCTATAAAACGTTGCGCTCAATGTATGAATTCAATTTGAGGTTATGTCATGCGTTCAAGTGAAAGTTAATATTAAAGTTTATTTTAATATTATTTTTTTTTCTATAGATCTTTCAGACATTACTATTACAATTTTATAATCCGTAATCTACTGTCATATTATGAACATTTATCAGATGTATAATTGATTGCACTTTCGGTAGTTTAGTCTGCACTTTAGAATTTTTTATAATAAAAATATATATAAATTATTTTATTACAGTAATAATAATATTTAAAAATCTAGCGTTTTCTAAAGTGTGATCAGATATATACAAAGTGAATTAGTAAATAAAAATAAAATAAAAACTACACTTTCGCATCATTTGATCTCGCTAAGAGATGTCGCCACCGTTGAAAAAACAATTCACGCGTAATTTGCGCCAAACGATTCGAATTTATCGGACGATTTAACATCGAAAAAAAAATAGAATAAATAATCCAATAATAATAATAATAATAATAATAATGGTGACAACCGGAAGAGATTGGAGGAGGGGGGCAAATTGTTAAACTGCGAATATTTTTATGGACAATTTTTTTTTAAAGTGCGTCTCGTTTTCGAATAATGATTTTATTTATGTTATTTTCGGAAATGTCGACATTCGACGCAAAGATCGATTTCGCTTTTGAAGCTCGGATTCAGTCCCTTTGATCAAACTGTAAACAAAGTGATATTTTCGACATGCAAAAGCTTAGTAATGTAATGAGATACGACGGTATATACACATATTTTTTTTTATTTACATATACAGAATGTCCTGAAAAAATGCCATTATATTTTAACTACGAGAACATTCATTTTTCATTTTAATCCGTTATGGTAAAGATATGAGATTATTATTTTTTTGAAACAAAACAGTTTCAGAACATCATTGCTAAAATTGTATTTCGTTTTGTTAATAAATTAATGTAAACCAGTTAGTTTAGTATTTGAATGCATTTTTTTAGGACATCCTGTATACGTATATAAATTATTTGCATATTAGAATTCGCAGAGTACTTCGTAAACACTCTGTAAAATCCACAGAGTATACATATAATATTACGTTAAGGTAAACAAAATTATTACTATGGAAAATACGCGGAGAATTACGAAATCCGAAAAGAATTCCAAGTATATTTTACAACTTTGCGAAAATCCACAGTAAGAATCAAACTAGCGCTTTTCAAACCGTGCAAACAGGTGTTTTGCAAACTTAATAATAAGCGAAAACTTGTCTGTTATTATTTAATTTATTAATATATCACTTGCAACGGAGCTTTCGAAAAGCGTCTCCTTTGGGAATCGCTTCTCGAAAGCTTTATAAAGACAAATTTTTCTCGTTGTTTATCAAATTTCGTCTACGTTTTCATCTGACTGTGAATTTCAAATTTCTCATTACTTTGAAAAATTTTCAAAATTTATCTTCTTTACTTTACTATGGGATTAAATATAGGATGCAACTCACCTGAAGAAAACGTGGTTTTCTCCTGAAAATTTTCAGATCAACCAGCGTCATGGTCGTGAGAATCGAAACGACAAACTATTGACATCGAACGATGAGAGGAAACCTGAAAAAAAAAATATTTTTTTAAAAATGGATCTTATTATGGATTCTACGGTATTTACAGGAACCGAAAGAATGGGGTGGAAAAAGCTCAAGATATAGGACTCGAGCGAGACGAATAGGCTCGAGTTTTTAGAGGGGAAAATAACGATAATCCCAAAGCTATCTCGGGGAAGTGAACGAGGCCAACTCGAGCTTCTAATCCTCTTAATATCAATGAAGCATTAAGTCAAAACGAAGTGAATCCAGAAGCATTAGCGTTTGTGAATGAAATATGATGAGACAGCGGGAGCAGGCCTATATATTCTTACGACTGACATTGCCTTTTAAATAAAACAAAAACGATCCTCTTCCCTATCCTGATTCTTATGGAGTATTAAAAAATATATATATATATCCTCGAAATTTTTCAGCAAAACTGACGACGAAAAGGAGACAGATTTAATTCGAAGTGGGAGAGCGATTAGAGATCGTAACGCGAGCCTAGATTCTGAATTTATTATCGTCGATCTTGATAAGTGTGTCGACTTATGACGGATCAAAATGTACGGTTTTATGCCTTTATAATCAAAAAAAAAAAAATTGATACGATTATATCAAAGTGCTTTATAGATAGGCATTAAATTGTGATTTATATAAAATTAGTCACGAGTTCAAATGATGTCATTCGATTATGATTATAAATATATAATGATCGAAAAAACAACTATCAAAACCTCGATTTGCGTCGTTAATTGGAACCGGAAGAAGACGACGCAAATCGAAACGTAGCTCTAAAACCACAGGCATCATTCACATGGGTCACAATTTGATACCCTTTATTTTTAAATGAAATTTGAAAATAAACATTGAAAAATTTAATAACATTTAACAACGCAAATTGACATTTTAATGACGCAACACTGAAATGATGAAAATTGATTGACGACACAACTTTGAAAATGACGCAAATCGAGCTTTTGGTGTATTTGATATAAATAATAAAAAATCATTTATATCAGATATAGTAAAAATGATTAAAATAATATTTGATACTTTGTATGAAAAATAGTCATATAATTGTGTGTTTATGAAAATTAAAACTGATTTTTAAATATTCAGTTAATTTAAAATTCGATCTATGAATTGTTGTAAAATCGTTTGAACTAAAAAAAAATTGATAAAATTTAATAAAGTAATTAAATTGAGAAAGTATTGTAAAAACGTATTAAAGAAAATATTAGCACGAAAAAGTTGATAAATTAATAATGAATTTCATAGACGTTTTACGAGTTCAAAAAAAGAAACTAGAGCTCAAAATAAATATTTAATCTTTATCAAAAAAAAAAAAAAAAAAAAAATTCAATAATCACAAAACGATAGATGAGTATTAAAATATTTTTATTAAAAAAAGGTTTATTAAGGCAACTTTAAAAGTTGCGAATTATATTTCGAAATTTGAAACTTATTTTTAATTTTAAATATTGTAAAGTTCTATTATATAATAAAGGCTTAATTTTAATTTAACACCGATTACGCAATTTTATGTATGAGTTTGTGTGCTTAAAAACTTTTATTAAAATTTAACTGTAATTGAAAGTTTAATGTAAATTAAAAAGAAATAGTTTATTTTACTTTATAAAATGAATGAAAACAAATATATCTATTTGTATAAATACAAATATTTGTTTGAAGAAATTTATAAACTATATTAAAAATGGTTAAAAAATATATGAATAATTATTATCATCAGTTTTAATATATATATATATATATATATATATATATATATATATATATATATATATATATATATATATATATATATATATATAATTTTATTATCTACCGCCAAAATAACTTTTTTTTGCGTACGCGTACTACAGCTTGAGAACCTCTGCCTCAGACTAATTATTTCAATCTGATAATTTTACCCAATGTTCTAACCCAAATAAGTCCGAAATGATTAATTAATAATTTATTTGAAAAAATAAAATAATTTCAATAAAATTAAATCGTTTTAAAATTGTTAAATTATATAGAAAATGACAGTTAAAACCGTTGTACAATAATTTAATATAGTGACAATTACTTATTATTTTTACTGAATTGTTACTTGATTGACATCGACAAAATTATTTCTTTTTCAATTTTAATAATATGAAATATTTTTTTTTATTTATATATGTATAGAAAAGGCGGTCACAATTTAAAAGAATAAATTAACAATTAGACGGTGGAAAATTTCGGTAGTCGTAACATTTGGTTTTGATTCGATTCGGCAACAGTCGATAAATTTCATCAATTTTCAATTGTAAAAATCGTTTGGTAAGCGCTTCGTCGAAAACCGTACGAAACGACAATTTAACAGTCGGCCGGTCGTTAATGTGTTAACAAAGCGAGCGTAAAACGCTTTCCATATCGCTACACGTTAAATTAATAACCGAAGTTATTATTAAATTGTATTATGTCGCACGAAATACGAAAACGGTATTATTACAGTTTAACTATTTGTATTATTAATATACAAATATCGATAATTAAGATTTACAACGGTAAACTGAAAAATAATAACGGAATCGATTCTGGGTTGTTTCGGTCACAGTAAATGCGATCGGACGCTTTGCATGATAAATATTGCCGTTCGGATTAAAATTACTATATAATGGTAATTTAAACGATATTATTGATAATATAATTATTTTTACGTCATATGATAAAAGACGATTTTTAGTATTTTATATATAAATTTGAAATATATATTAACACATCATTTGCGGGAGGCTGTGATTACGGTTCTATGCGCGCCATGCGTCGTATGCGGGATACTGTAAATCATAGTTTTGCTTATTTAAATTATTTTCGCTTGTTATCTACAACGAAATATTTTATATGGTATATGAGACTTTAACGTTTTAAAATTGAAATTTTGAAAGTTCTTGTTACAATATATCTACTTTGTGGGAGATGTGTTAACAAATATATAATAAATCGATTTACATTAAAAAAAAAAATTAATTATATACTATATAGATATAAAAAAGTAAGAAAAATATATAAAATGCATGGGCGGCGCGCGAGTTGTGCAGCGATTTTTTTTTAATTAAAAAAAAATAAAATAAGGAAAGCAGAATAGATTGAAATTTTAATATAAAACGCAGAACAAATTTGCACAAGGCGAACGTTTCGAATTATTAAAAGTGAAACGATCGATATAATACATTTTATCGCATAAATACAGCTATGCGTACTATTATTATATGTATAATATATATATATATATATATATATATATATATATATATATATAATATATATATATATAAAGAGCTAGCGGCTCTGCGAATGCAGTAAATTGTATTACGGCGAAAGACGTTAATTGTCAGTAACTCAATAATAAGTTATGAGGCCCCAGCCCCCCGCTTTCTGTTCATTATTCACTCTCGTTTCGGTCCCATTTTCTTTTCAATTCGATCACTGTAATAAGACGTAGTAGCACGGGACCAATTATGAAATGGTTTTCGATCGCAATCGACAAGTTTCTTTCGGTCTTTGTTCGGAGGAAATTTTTCGATTTTTCTTTTTCTTTTTCTTTTTATTTTATTTCTTTCTCGTGAAATAATTTTGTCCGAAATGTGTGGAACATGCCGATTCTGAATATTATTTCCAGTCGTAAATAAGAGAAAGCTAATTTCTATATATATAAAAAAGTTTGATAATGGAATAAATAAGACAACTTTTACTGTAGTAAATATATTTTACTAATTTTAGTTCTATAATAATATCATTTAATATTAAGATTTTTAACATTTTGAAAAATAGCGATATATTACAATCTTACTACATCAGAATCTGGTTTCAATAACATTATAATTTGTGAAATTTAAAACAGATTACTCAAATGCCCCAATGGACATTTTTATTTGGGGATATATTAAAAGCAAATTTTATATCAGTAATCTGAAGTGTATTATATAATTAAAAGAAAACATACGCAATGAAATATTGAATGGTCATGAAATATTTCCGGTCCTAAATAAATTTCAAGTTTATTGTCGTAATAAATTAAAAAAATAAAACCACAATTTGTGCACTTTAAAAAAACAACAACAAACAATTCTCGATAAATATCGCATTTGATAACCATATTAAATGCTAAGGCACTATTGGTCCATTCTTTAGTAAAGATTTTAGATATTTATTCGCATTATGTTTACACATTGAATAAAATAATAATATATATCGATTGTCGAAAAATAAACGTCATTCATCAAGCAAACGAAAATTCGGACGTACATGTACGTTTAACGCATTCCACTCGTTATTTGCACGTGCGAATTAGCAAATATAATATTGTTTATTAGCGTTCGACTATTTTTCGATTAGTTTTATAAATTCAATACGATTTCGTCAAAATGGATTCCGTTTTCAAAGTCCAACGCACCAAAAAAAAAAAAAAATAAAAAAAACGGTTCCGCTCGGTTTTTGTTCGTTTAATTATTCATCGCCCACTTTTGCATCAATTTTCGGCCGCGTAACTCGCAATAAAACGCGAACATTAATTTTAAGACATTATTATGTCAAAGCCGTACAACCGGCACGCTTTATTCGGTCCATTACGCGAAAACGGCACGCTATTATTTTTATTTGCGAGCCGCCACTGGGGACCGAACTTCGTAAAGCGAGCGCACAGTGGTGGCACCAAATATATAAATAAATACGATAAAAGTCTGTTCAGAAATTTCGATATTAAATATACATATCAATAGTGAAATATATATATATATATATATATATATATATATATATATATATATATATCACAAAATATTAATTTTATTTTTATATTATAAAAGTGGAACCGTGTATGAATTTGCTCATAAAATGACATGCGCTGTGTCAGCGGTTAACAACCTTTTGAGTCAAAAAATACAATTTAAAAAATTTTTAAAGATCCACATTTTTTTGTTGGCAACAATAAATAGTACTTGCATAAATAAGGCTTTTTGATAAAAAAAAAACTAATCTATTTATATAATATATAAGTAGTGTTTTTTCTCACTACAAATTAGATAATATATTATATATATATATATATATGGTATTATTAGATAATCGCTTATTATTTAAGTAAAAAATAAAAAAAAAATATTTATATACAACACTGATTTGTACTTCAATAACAGACAAACGAGCAAACAATGTAACAATGGAAAAATGGAACTAAAGAGCCGCAGCTTCACATCCAAAGAGCCGCAAATTGCCGACCACTGAGCCATGTGAACGATATATACGTTTTGTTTATGTCAAAAAAATCGTTAACTGACGAATAAAAATAAAAATAAAATATATAGAAATCGCTTATAATCTAATATAAAAGTTTGTATATAATTGGATATATATATATCGTAAAAAAATTTCGCGCACTTGTATCCTCGATTTCTAAGATTCTCGCATGCGATACACACATATATAAAAACAAAGTAGTTAAAAGTTTTTCGAGATGGGAATTTAATTATTTCCTTTCGGAAATTCGAGTTGGGGCGCCAACTTGGAAATATGTGGAGAATAATATGGTCGGAATTTTAATGTGATACGTGAAGCGCATCCTATTCCACCATTTATTTATTATTATTATTATTATATTTTTTTTAGAAAAAAAAACTAATTAAAATACAGTATTATTGTTTTTATGGTACCGCACTATGAAAGAAAAATTTTCGAAATTTTTATCTAAATAACTAAGTGGATAGATGCGTCGTTAAAAAATATCCTGTATATTTAATTTTTTTTTAACACATGCATACATTCAATATTAAATCGTTGAGCAATAATAAAATAAGTTTACATATATTTTTGTGAATATTTGAAAAAAAAAATATTTAGGATCAAATATCAATATTCATTTTAGATATATTGAACCGTAAACTTTTAATATATTTTATCACAGTATAAAAAAAATTATATATATATAAAATTGAGACGTGATGTGTATGAAAATATTTACATTAAACTTTAGGGTGGATCGGTTAATGTGTACAATGCCTTAAACTTTGTCAACGAACATTGTATTATAATATTATAACGTCGATTTTATAGAAGCGTCGAATGTTTTTTTTTCTTATTTTTTTGAATAAAAAATAATTAATAATTAATCGATGGAACATTAGTATATATATATATATATATATATATATATATATATATATATATATATATATATATATATATATATATATATATATATTGTATATAAAATGGGAAATATTCCTTTCATGAAGCGGATTTTTATGAAAGCGAAACGATGAAAATGGAAGAGTTGCGTGAGACGTATTCATTTTGAAAGCAATGCTACTGCGGCATATAATAGTCAAAAAGACTAGATAAAATCAGTATTGTATATGAAATGTATACGTATAAAACTTACCGTTGATAATATTCTAAACTAAAAACGTCGACGAGAGCATTTGGGAGTTTGTCGGATACAGTGGGACACCGCTTCGTTTGATTCCCAAGGTTAAACGTGAAAATTTCAATAAAAATAGTGAAAAAAAAAAACGAAAATATTATCAAAATAATATTATAATCATCAATAAATAATTTTCAAATATAAATTCGAAAATTGTTTTCTTTAGAATGACGTCAATAAGCAGAGCAAAACAGATCGATTTTTACCCCAGGTTGTGCTCATTATTTTCTTCTTATTTTTTTTTAATATTTTTTATTAACGATATCGAGAATTCTTGTTTTATGAATGAGACATCATTCAGCCGAATATATCTTTAATAAGTCTAGAAATAAATAGATTTCAATAACGACACCGTCGAATGACAATTTCACAATTACCAATTGCTTGGGACGCACAAGACAAACGGCGCGTCATAATAGAAGTTCTCGTCAAAGTCTAATGAATGTTCGCAATTATTATTGCTTTATTGCTATATTAGTTTCGCGGGGATACGTCCATAAAAGACATTGTGTCAATCGGGAACGTAACACAGAGATTCCCAAGCGATCGCACAATTCCCGGAAAATTCAATGGGACTCGAGCCGCTGACCTATATATGGGACAAGAGGTGAACCGACCGCCTACATAATTAATTTTGTAACACGCAACGTCGGGACACACGTGAACTTAATAAAGGGTAAATTTCCTGAATGTTTAAAATTTATTGCCTGAAAATCTTTGTCATCGTCGCTTACGAGGGCAAACCAAAAGGGAAGGACTCATCTTAATTTATATGCCCGCACCTTTCAAATATGTAACCATAGTACTTTATTTCATATATAATAATGGAAACGTTGAATCAAACTATTCAACTGTTCAAATACATTTGATTTTATATAATATTTAATTAATAAATTCATATTATATCAATCCTAATAGGTTTGCTAATATTATACATAGATAAAGGAATGAAAAATTGTTTCGGAAGATAATTTATAACGATTAGTAAAAAATAAAATTCAAGTGACAATTTGAGAAACGTAGCGAATCGAATCGCACAAAAAGCTCGCAAAGAACAAGAAGCATTCCTCTCGAAGCAGTATTAAATTTCATTTAAAATCGAAATAAAACAGGCGGACCGAGCACCGTCTGGAGACAAGGGAAAGAAACGAGCCGGTTTTCGGTTGAATCCTTGATGGGGGAGGGGGGGATATATATATATATATAGTAGAAACGTGAAAAAGGGTAGAAGCGGAAGATCAAAGACGAAAAGATGAGGTTTCCGGGAGGTTCTAGATATTGGGACAAATTGACAGAAACCCTCAGGAGAATCGGCTTCATATTTCAGGTGTCGCGCTGTGCGGGTTCTCTGCCTAATCGGTCGTCAAATGTCACACAATCTGGTCTCGAATATATAATATATATATCGTGAAATGCCACTGCATGAATATATGCTGAAAAGTTTTCCTTTTTTTTTCCTTTCCAAATCCGAGACGTCCCCTCGAATGCGTCACCCCATTTCGACTTACGAGAAAAACGTCTGAAACTACCCGAGACAAGCCTGTCAAAAGAATATCTAATAGGAGGAAAGATTTTGGGAGATTTCATATAAAACTTTTGAGGGGTTTTTGCGAATATATATATATATATATATATATATATATATATATATATATATATATATATATATATAACTTACTGACGGACGTGTCGGCGATTTAAATATTACATAAATTTGACAGTAATATTATAATATTTATATGATTTTCATTTTATTATGAAACGTTACATTCGTGACATAATTAAACGAATAAAATTATTCAATGTCCACAATTAATATACGTACACACAAAAATAAAAAAAAATATAATGAAACGTGAAATATTCGACAAAATAGTGATTGGTAGATTAAGAAGGGCGGTTTCATTTTGAAAGAACACGATTAAAAAAAAAAAACACGAGGGTTTGAAAGTATTGAAAGCCAATCGGAGAAGAGGAATGCGATTTGGACCGATTATTATACTGTAGGTTCGAACCCTAGATGCCACTGAACGTTTTTCATTACATCAAAGAGGATTAAATCGATCGAAGGTAAAATTTGCAGAACCCCTGGAAAGTGTTTATAAAGGGAATCATAATATCAGCGATATTAAACCTTTCAAGAAATTCTAATATTTAAAAAAAAAACACTAATAATATACAATTTTATATGAAAATATATTTTAATAATTTATATCGCATTATTTCAACGATTATCATAAATTGTATAAATCGTTGAATTTTTAATATAAGAAAATTGGTATATAAAATAATTTCATTTTACACGGATATAGTATGAAGAAAAAAAGCGTTCGCATAATTTACGTGTATACGGTATAAACGTTAGGGCTATTTTGAAATATAAGATGTACCGTTAAAGGGTGAAATTGATCCAGTATATAAAGTGTAAGGCTTACGCGTGGGGGTGATGGCGAAACATATGAAAATTTCAATATGCACGGCTCGCGTCAAAATGTCTGTAATTTTACGTAATAAAGGAGGGCTTCAAAAATAAAAGCTATATCGTGCAAAAAAAAAACGAAGTAGAAGAAGAAGAAAAACACGATATGATGGGTAGATGAGATTAGAAAATCATGAAGTCCATATACACGAGCGGAGAAAAGTGTTCCGTCGAGGATTTCAGATAAGGAAGGGTTGACAATGATGAATGGGTCAACAATATAAAGAAAAATATTACTTGTTACTACCCCTTTTAAAATATCTATATACATATATATATATATATATATATATATATATATATATATATATATATTATACACACACACACACACACACATCCTAGTCTAACTACTATTAAATATTTATGCGAGGAGAGTGCGAGAATTGGGTCGATAGATAAATTTAAACCTTTAAGAGGATATATACGAATTTGTTGGTAGCTACTGCGAATGCGGTCTACCGAAATGCTCGTATGTCTATATAGTTCGCAGATTCTCAAATATTTTCGAAATAATATAATGGAAACGATGAAAATTTATTATATTCATCATAAATAACAATGTGATCAAAAGTTTGCTGAATAGCCATAAGTCGCACGGAGCCAAACCAGGCGAATGCGGTGATTGCGGAACGATATGAGTCGAGTTTTTAGCGAAAATGTCGCGAAGAACCAATGCAGTATGACATTATGCATTATCGTGATAAAGGAACAAAGAGTTGTAAAAACAGACGCTTGGCAAATGTTATATACAGTCCTATCAACCTAAGAGAAAAATTTACTTTTTACCTGCCTTCTTAATTACACCTTACTTTTTGATCACATTAATATACGATGTTGATTTTGTTTTTAATAAATAAAATATAAATCGATTACAGATAAAATACAATTAATTAATAAATTTAAAACGCGTACAAAATTATCGATTGAGAATCATAGGATAAATTATAGAGAAAAGTGATTTAGTAAATGTATGTAGTTTGTGATATTGGATAGCCAAGAAAGTTCTGTCGTCGCTCACGTACTATTTATAATAATAAGACATAAATTATTTTTAATCATTTTAAATTTTATTAAAACGAAAAAAAATGCTCACTTTTTTATTTTTAAATATTAAATATAAGAATAAATAATAAAAAAATATTTTTATTTTTTTTTTAAATACAAATTTATATTTAATTAGAATTTAGGAACATTTTCTTTTATTCGTTCAAAATAAGTTCGGTTTTTAGTTTCGTCTTCATTAAGAATTATCGACTATTCGCGTGAAAAAAAATTTTTTTTTTCATTAAGGAAATAATAAAGAATGCCCTTTATACTCATCCCTTTATCCCTTTCGCTTACAACCTCGAATACCATAAATTTCGTGTTTGGAAATTTTTATTATTACGCTCTAAATGGTGAATTCGGATGCCGTTAGATTATTACTACGAGAAAGCTCATCCCTTACACAACAACCCCGTATTCGATCGAGATTAAAATCTTCAGGTATTTTATTCGTTTCGGTATTCCGAAAAAGCCGGAACATTTCAAATATTTTTCTCCGGAGGGGGGGGGGGGCAAATATATAAAGCTGAAAAACCTTTCGATGTATGACGTGAATCAGAGATCAAAAAGTGTACCAGAAATCTCATAGTGATTTCATTTATTTCTATAAATAGTGCCTTAAATCGGTAACACTGCGCCTTAAACCGGTAACATTTTAAACGCGAAAACGGTCGATTTAATTCGAATAAAAAGGCACAACCGGTGTCTGACATCACTTATCAAGCGACAACGTCGCGTCGTAACTATTTATTATTATAATTATTAATATAAAGACGTCGCACAAAAGGCGACGCTATTGCGAACGCGTATAAACGTTAAATTAGGACAAAAGGGAAAGACCGGGAAGTTCGCGCCTTATTTACTTAAAATTTTGATATATTAATTCACTTCTCGGCAACTAGGGAAGACGATGATTGATGAGGCAACGCCGACGAGACGGAAGAGGAAGTTAATAGATATGCGGTGTCAAAATTACAACGTCTAAAACGAATATTTATATTATATTCTATGAATATATATATATATATATATATATATATATATATATATATATATATATATATATGTATATAGAAATATAATATACGTGCCATATTAGGTTATGCTATATTATATTATGGGGAAAAGAGGATTTGAACGCTTTTATTTCGGGTAATGTCATTACATCGACCGGCACATTAATGAGATCCTATACGACGGCAAAATGTGATTATTCTTTTGCGAGCGTATATAAAAATAAAATATGATGTATTAATATAATAATAATTTTTCGTTGAGTAATTATATTATTATTATTTAAAGATTATGGCGAAAAGTTTAATCGACGCCGAGAAATTATATGACATTTACGGGATGGCGACGGGAAACCGTATACCATATAAGTACAGTAATCCGTTTCGGTCTATTTTTTTTTTTTAATATTAATAGAAAAAAAATACTATGCGAATTTTTTTATATGCAATAATTAATAAAAAGAGGAAAATTCTTAGGAAAATTTAATCAATTTAAATCTATTAAAAATATTTTCATCGCATACTATGTACGATGTGTATACAGTATAGTTATAAATATTGCCAGCGGTCGTTTAATACATTATTTATTCTTTAATCTTTCGCATAGATAGATATTTTTTATTAATAAATCTACGTTATATAAAAATTAAAATTTTCCATTAAAAATTTAAATTTCGTAATAATAAACGAGGGTACGTATCAAAAAGAACGTAGATTAATATTAATATATATATATATATATATATATATATATATATATATATATATATATATATATGTATGTATATATAATAACAAAAACATGTCGAAGCATGCATACGAAAGCCAGTGGGTTAGTGATGGTACTAGACTGGTTAATATGTGTCTTTTGAACGAGTGTTTAATTGAAACGGTCTAAGGGTGGTTTGGTGTCTTAAGGCTTTGTGAGAAGGGGCAAGCTTTAATCTGTCGCTACCGTTGCGGCTTTGTGAATTTTAACGCGAAACTTATCCCGGATCGGGCTGGCAGCACACTCGGCTATTACCGAAGCATTAAAAGCAGATTATTACTTTTAATCCCGCCCAGTCGGAGCGTTGTGCCGTTTCAGTTTTAAATGCGGGTTTATTTTTCCCCGACGAGCAAATAAAAGACCTACCTTCCCCCCCCCCTCCTCCCCCGCGCGCGCGAAACGGAAAATCCGATCCGTAAAGCCGCCACCCGTCGAGGAAAATTCTACTTCGACCTCACTAGAACGACGGTGGAAAACGTGTAAATATATTATATATTTTGTTGTGTCGTTAATTGAAAATCGGAAACAACTGAAACTATCTAAAAATAGTTTAGTAACTTCAGAAATACTAAAAACAGTTAAATAAAGGCTTCTTTAGATAATTCTGAAAGGAAAAGATCAATAGGAAGACGTCGAAACTCATGGCTTAAAGATAGAAATTTTCGTTAGCCGTGTGAATCACCAACCTTCTTGAGGAGAGAACGTGGAAACACTGAACGAAGGTTTTTCCAAGCTTCTTCCTTTCGTCTTCATCTTGCACCATCCTAATCTAATTAACTCCACACCTTATATGTGGCCTACCATCTGTCTTCACGTGGATACCAGTTTAACACTCCTTTCGTCCTTTAACATTCATTATTTTTCATTTCATCCCATCCGGTTATACCAATCATACATCTCTACATTTTTATTTGGGCATATTGCAGTTTTCAAAAACACATGTTTCATGTCTCATATTGGTCAAACACCCACACTTTTAAATATCGCATGTAATCTACCAAAAGTCTCTCATCTACCACTAATCTAATATTTTGTTATTTGTTAAGGTTAATAAATGTTTAATAATATAATTAATTATATGCTAAGACTCAATTTTTGTCACAAGTCAAAAAAAAAACTGTAGCGTCTCTGATTTATTACGTAGGAATTTCAGTCGTTTTATATTATGACTCAACATTAAGATTGTAACAGTTTTCACGAAATGATAATGCGGTAGTTTCTCGTTGCCTTCCGCGAAAGAGAACGGTATATAGAAACGCTTAAAATAAAATGCGAATGAGCGAACAGACGAAAGTCGAGGTATTGTTGTGTTCAGTCGGTTTAAAACGACGATAAAAGCAAACGTCGACAATAATTCAGAGAACATTAACATTTACATGGCACATTGGCGCCGCATTCAAAAAAAAAAATAGGGGGACGAAAAATCGAAGCAAGAAATAAGGGAAAAGAGGCGGCGAAGGGGTTCTTTTGAATTTTGTATTCGGCTCAACCGAGCCGAAAGTCAATAATCGATGAAATAAATCAACGCTTCAGTGGCGTTCGAACCCTCGGCGAGAGCTTTTTCCAGAAGTGTTCCTAGGACGGAAAATAAAAGTGCACAATTAAAACCGGCAAATAAAAGGAAAAATAAAGTGGGGCTGGGGTGGGAAATGCGGAGGGCGAGAGCCGGGACCGGAGGACGGATCTCACGCGCCGTTCGAAATTAATGGCGAAAAAGAAAGTGTCCAAAGTTAATCCAGACTGAAAGGTTTAAAATACAAAAATCCCGAAACTGAACTTTAGAACGAATGCTAAAAAGAATAAAAATAATAATAATAAAAACGAGTGCGGCCCGGGCGAAGGGGCGGAAAAAACTCGGGCGGAAAAAAAAAAGAGTGGAAACTCTCATCCGTGAAAAGTTGAGTCGGAAAAACGGCGGAATGGCGGAGGGTAGCAAAAAAAAAAAAAAAGAAAAAATTTCGACGACAACTTTCCGAGGAGGATCGAGAAGATGTAATTAAAAGTTTTCCTTTTTTTTTACTCGGGCGCCACCTTTTGCCGCCCCATGTTTTTCCTGCGCCCTTCGCCGTACTTTTTCAAATGAAAAATGTACTCCGTGTAAACAGAGATTGCGTAAACGATAATATTTCTGTATAATCCGCGATTAAATCGCAAGACGAAGGGAACAAATGCTAAAAACTGACCCGAATATAGAAATATTAAAATACGAAAAAATGGAATTATATACGTCGATTTTAAAAGAAAAAATTTTTTTTTTCTAGTAAGATTAAAATGAACACCGATAAAGATATACTAGAACGATTTAAGGGATGATGGCGATCTTATAAAATAAAAAAGTTTTAAGTGTCTAATAAAATTTTTAGAGAAAGAATCATCATCATCAATACTTATAGACGTCAAATAACTTTGAAACTTCACTTTAATATTTCGATAAATTCCTGATTCTTATACTTCAGGATTATAGACATAAATTTTATATAAAAATGTGTATAAAATTTAAGAAATATAATATTCTTTAAAAACTATATTACAAAAACAAAATGACGAATATATATATTTAGTACGCTTTCGAGATAGATTCAATTTATGCATATATGCCCTTTTGCCAACCGTTAAATATGATGAATAAGGCTAATTTATTGCGGCTAAACGGCGCAAAATATGATGACATGCGTGAAAAGTGCAGCTGCGGCGGTGAAAATGTGCACATTTTCCGATTTCCGTCGGAAAATGGGCCGTTTTTCGCCACGAAAAGTCTTTGCGACGTTTAATTGCCGCATAAATAATACGTAATAAATGCTTACATTATAATTATTTCTTTCATTTATCATTATAAAACGAACCGAATGGTTCTCAAACTTTGAATATTTTAAAATAACATATATATATATATATATATATATATATATATATATATATATATATATATATATATATATATATATATATATATATATATATAAATATCGCAAATAGTATGAGATAATTCAATAATATTTTATATAGCAAAATAATGATATTTGTGTAATAAGCTTTGAAAAATGTCAAAAAAAATTATTAAATATAAAGAATAATAAAATTAGGCAGAGTAAACTGAGTTAATTTTCAGATAAATAATTTAATAATAAAGAAAATTAAGAAAAAAAAACGACACAATACGTTTTTATATTTTAGCATATATTTAAAAGTGAAATCGCACCTGAATTTTCAGATCTTCGTTACCAAAAAAAAAAAAAAAAGATAGAAAGAAAGAAAAAGAAAACACCTCTCGAATGTTTTTCGTCAGTGTCAACAAAAACAACAAAGTCGGCTTTTTGTTTATTTGAAGAGTATTTATTTATTTTTTTCGTTCGTTCGATCGCTACTTTAAATAATGGCGAATCGAATGAAAATTTCAGCGGCCATTTTTTTTCCTCTATTTTTCTAAAAATTCGCATTATTTCGAAGACGGATTTTTTACGGCGCTTTAAAACGGCGTCTAGACGCAAACACGCGATTGAAAATTGATAAATAATCGATGTAGAAATTGAGATTTAATTATACGAAATGGTAATTTGGATGGTTAAAAGAAAAATATCTCGATAAAATTGATGATACTGTAACAGACTTTAAATGAAAAGTGATCGAGTCGACAGTTCTTTGTTAAACCGATATATAAATATTTCTTAAATTATATTAAAAAAAAATGTGAATAGGGAAAAGGTTGAGAAGGACAGATCTAAAAGCTCTTTGGCATAAGGTTGACAAAGGTTTATATATGTTTGATTAAGAAAGAATTCCGACAACAACGATAATAATAATAAAAAAAATAGAAATATGACGCAATAAGCCATATTTACGAAACGGCTCTTACATTACGGTTAAGTCGACATTAATACAAATTGAATTGAAATATAACGATAATAATAAAGAATAATAACCATCACAACGGAACCGGATACGATTCGGATCAATTCCAGGGATAAGCAACTGTCGTTTCGAAACATCTACGACTATCTAAATACGAAGGGAATCGAAGGGAGGTGAGATAGAGAACGGTTCAAAAAGCCGTGACGAAACGGAAAAAAAAGTGGGATGTGGAGGTTTCGATGGAAAGAAATCATCCTTTTGAGCTTCGGGATGAATGGGGTCTCATTGACCCTTTTTTTTTTTTGGCGAAAGTATCTTGCCAGTCCATCTCTCACTTTTGCTAGGAAATATTTTGACAATCCGGTCGCGCGACACGACCCAAGGCGACAAAACGGGTGTCCCATTTTGTCGATTCTCCAGGTTTTGGTACCGAGATCTCTCTTTTTTCTGGTCATCATCATCTTCCCAATAGTCCCAGGATGTATAATGTACGATACGCCTGCTCCCAAAGGTTGGATCACGTTTTTGGACGACCTCTCTCTGGTCTCCGTGTTCCTCGTTCGTCAGATAAGGCATATTTAGATACCAGTATTCGACTTTCGTCAAATCAAAATGTCGAATTTCAAATTTGATTTTTAATTTCCGCCTTTATCCTATCTAACGTAAAAAAAAATCACGACATTTTTGATGAAATAACATAGGAAGCAGAGTTTGGGTCAACTTTTTAATTCTAGCAATGGAGAATTTATATATTATCTGAATGGCGGATGTATAAAAAAGTTTAATATGTCCTATAAAATAAAAGTTGGAAACGTTATTTCGACGATGAAGTAATGAAATAAAACATTTGAGTACCTGGATTAATTACCTTGTTCCTAGTACTATTTTTTTTATTATCCGGTCACGATAAACGACGTCCGTTTAACCGATCGATATAGTTAAGCAACGAGTTCATATTAAAGGAAGACATTATATATATATATATAATATTTAGTATCGATTTTTATATGTTTTTCAATACAAAACTATGATATAAATTCGTTATTATTGTCATTTAATAACGGTATATAATCAAATATGTATTTATTATTAAAGTATGTCATAAATAGTCGAATTAGAAAAAAAATATTACAATCGTATTTTATTGCGATATTATAAAATAAGTACAATATATTTTATTGTAATATAGCTGATTTTATTGTCAAATAATGATTCAAAAATATTACTATTCCATAATATAAATATAACTGAGATTGAATTAAAATAAAGTATTATAAATAAATATGTCAATTTTTAAAGAATTATGAAATTCCTTCAAAGTCGAGCCAATAGCTAAATTATCAACCAATCAAACGAGTTATGCGCAAATTTGAATTGTTAATTAATTTAAAATTGTTAAATTTAAAATGTTTAAATTTAGATCGGATAATAGAATCTTGCGAAATTTCGAGCAATTGTCATTGGTGTGCGAAAGTAGAGAACCGTTGCCGTTTAGAAAATCGGTATCTAGCTTTTCCCACTTTGGGTTATCTTCTTGGCTCTCGTTTTACCTTCTGATTATCGCGACTGTGCGTGTTTATGTGCATTGTTTACGTGATTAGATCTGATACGAGCTGTGCAGATGGAAAAAGTGGCGACGCAGAAAAACGCCGAAAAGGCCAAAAAAAAAAAAACGGGTCGAGGGGATCTCGAATGAATAAGAAGTAGAAGAAAAAAAAGGTAGATTTCCCGGAGAAAAAAAATCTCTCGGATTTTCCGGGCGTAAAATATCGAAGAAGACACCGCGTAGGCCTCGTTTTACGATTTTATAAATTCCCGGTTCGATGTCTGGTCGAGGCTATCTGGTTCGAATTGAAACTCGTCGACCGATAAACGCGAAGACGTTTCGCACTTCGATATAAACGATGATACAACTCAAACGATCGAACGGAATGAAAACGTATAACGTGTATACAGAATGTTTCGAAAATTGTTAAAAAGTAAGGTGAAATTGTCATTTAAAACTCCCATTACAATAATGCACCATGTCATACTGCAACCACCGCATTCGCCTGATTCGGTTCCGTGCGACTTCTGACTATTCAACAAACTCCAAAGGCTAATATGCGGGGACGCCGTTTTGACACGACTGAGAAGATAAAAATCGAATCGAAGAAGGTGTACCGGAAAAAGATTATTCCAAATGTTTCGAGGATTGGAAAAGCGTTGCCAAAAGTGCGTTTTATCGAACGGGCATTATTTTGAAAGTGATTAAATTGATCTGGAAGAATAAATAAAAAAATTAAATTTTATAAACAAATTAACTTTACTTTTTTTTTATCACATCGTTATTTTATATCTCTGATTATGTTTGTCACAATGTTCGATTTCGATTCAAAGATGATGTAGAAATTCATTTATACGCATCTCACATTAGGATTCATAAAATATGATGTGTCACGTAAATTTAGGTGCAAATATATATTATTATTATAATATTGATAATAAAATACATATCTATTAGCCGTATAGATACAAGTGAGCAAGTTAAGGTGTGTATGTTTGCGAACAAGCTATTCGAGGATGTCGTCGTTGGCACAATAATATTTGAGACGACGTGTTCCGCCGGCACAATATGATAAGGAAAATCAATAAGCGAAGAGGATATCAAATTTTCTCGTCGCCGGCTTTCTTGATCCTGGGGACACTCCCTCGGGACATCCGAATAAGATTTACATTAATTTGCATACTAATTGGGACAACAACGATACATTTCAAACGCACACGTATAGTATAATATATATTCATATAGTTTAGTTGCTCTAGCACAAGATGCATGTATTCTCTACGTTCGAACACGATAGCGATATTATAATTATTGTTAAAATTGTGTCCACAAGTGCCATCTTGTAGGACGATATGAAAAAAAAATTAATCATTCTTCTTCTTCTTCATCATGACATCTCCTCAAGAAGATTGGTGATTCACATGGATAATGAAACTTTTGAAAGCGTTCTATTGACAAATAGTTGAACTAACGACGAACATCTTTTTTTTTGACGTCTTCCTATTAAACTTGTAAATTGTATTAAAAAATCTGTATTTATCATTTCTTAAGATATGGCCGAGGTATTGCATTTTTCATAATTTAACAATTTTTAATATTTCTCGAGTTTTACTAATTTTCTCCAAAATTTTCTTATTTGCTACTTTGTCAGTCGAAAATACTCTTAGCATTCTCCAATGGTACCATATTTTGAAGGTTTTCAGAAGTTTTTTTTTGTTCCTGGGTCTAGTGTCCATGTTTTAGCACCATATAAAAGAATTGCTTGAGATAAAATATGTCGAATCATGATTTAATCTTATTGAAATTATTGTTTGCCGTAAAATTTGTATTTAATTTTATATATAAAAACTATAATTGAAGTTATGTAATAAAATATCAATATGTATATATTAAATGAAAAAGAGAATTTATTTATATACAATGATATCACCACTTGGCGTTGTAATTACGTGGATTACCTTCGAATTCTGATATATCTCATTAACAGTAAATTTCCATTAAATAAACATTCAAAGACCATTTAACATAGCACAAGGCCTCCATTATAGTGTGAACGTAGATATTTCGAACGGTCAATTATTGGCAATGGAGTCGAATTTCCGGATATGTCGAATTTGGAGTCGGACGCTAAGTCTTAATCGTTATCGGTTTTTGTGAAAAACCGTGGATAACTAACTCCATGTCGCGGGCACCAGGCCAGATAGTTTCAAAACCCCTGTCGGATTCCGCAAAATCCTATCGCGGCTACCGCAAAAAGAAACGTGGAAAATCCATTCTGGAGGTTTCATTCCGACGTTAACTGATATGTTATCGGTTTTATTCCGGAGAGAATTCCGCAATTTCTATTCTATACCAATTAAATACAATCTAAGCTCAATTTTCAACGTTTACTAGTATTGATTTTTATATTGATAACAATGAACAAGAATATAAATTTAAAATAATAATCATGAGTTAGCCTATATTACAACTAGATAAAATAACTAGTATGAAGTTTCGTATTGTAGTTATAAAGTAGATGTATTTCATATTTTTTGTAAAATTTCTTGCTTTGCAAGTTATTATACTACTGTGATCAAAAAGTAAGGTGAATTTGTCATTTAAAAATCCCGGATATTAGGAAGGCAAGCAAATTGTATTTTTTTTACATTGGTAGGACAAAAGGTTTAATTATCACCGAGTTACACGTGTTTTTTACAATTCTTGGTTCATTCGTCATGATAACGTACCACCGTATTCGCCCGATTTGGCTCCGTGCGACTTCTGGCTATTCAGCAAACTCAAAAGCCCAATGCGGAGACGCCATTTCGACACGATTGAGGAAATAAAAGAATCGAAAAAGGTCTTGAAGGCTATACCGAAAAATACTATTCCGACTGTTTCGAGGACTGGAAAAAAAGGATGAAATTGATTCGGAAGAATAAATAAAGATTTTACGTGTTATAAATAAATTCACCTTATTTTTTTATCACAGTGTTATGATGAAATGTATTGAGGAAGGATAGTCTTTCATATAGATAATAATAAAAAAGTGAGTAGTTGATTTCAAACGTGATCAATCTGCTGAATATGATACTAAAAAGATAATTGCACAATATAAGTAATGAAAATGAATAACTTTAATGACATAACAAAACAAAATAGTACACGTATTATTCCATTCATTGCAACAATGTCGAATATTGAATTTAAAAAAAAACAACAGGACAAAAGGACGATTACAAAATTCAATTACAAAATTTGTACAAGCATGCTTAGAAACGAACTCGTCTACGTACATAACATTGTTCGAAATAGTAAATTAAGCATTCTCGATATCGCTTTACGAAATAGAGACAGAATGTGATGCGGGTCGTTCAATTGGCCCAATTGGTCCTCGACATTCGTAAAGGGCGATTCGTTTTGTGTGTTTAACGAGGTCCGAACACGCGAACCCTAGAACCGCAAAATGTATACGAAAATTAGCTTGCCGATTTCGTATTGCACTTCAATTAAATCCGATCGAATTATAACATGTTTAGGTATTACTATTTCATTTATTTTTTATTGTTATATTGTGATAGAGTTGGATGAAATTATTTAAAATGGAAAGTAAAAAAAAAAAAAATTTTTTTTACAAGTGAACCACTTTTATGAAAGTCGTGAACGTTATTTTTTTCTCAAAATATATATTTATAAAGATCCTATTACTTTATATCCTATTACTGTTATTATCATATAAATTTATCGATAAATGTACCATTGTACTATTATTCGTCATATTGCATTATTAATGACAATTATATTGTAAATATGAAATATAATTAATTGTCACTAATCAGTTGATTATTTTAGAAATTTGTTAATTGATTCTTATATTGTCATCAATAGTGAATAAATATGCAAAATTTCAACTCAATCGGACGTAGAAAAGTGTTGAAAAAAATCGATTACAAAATTCCACCCAGACAAACAGTCATTGATATATAAAATAATACAAGATTAATGTTGTAAGTTAATTCTTATTGTTTAAGTCATTAATATATATATATATATATATATATATATATATATATATATATATATATATTCATAGTTAGTCAGCGATTAAATCCGCGCAGTGGAAGATTTCATTTGAATCTGAATTCGAATTCTGCAAGACTTTAATAACGAGTAATATATTTAACCGGGTTGTTTAACTTTGTTGCGCTGCACCATCATGTTTAATCTCGGCGAAGACGTATATTGCGAATATTGGAATTAAGATTTTGCAAATTGTGTTTATATCGCATATATGTGCAGTGTAATTATTCAAAGTTGATTTCGATGCCGAACACTTAACAATTAAATAATAAATTGAACGCTTTTCAAATGTTAATAAATTGTTAAACTGCGAACAATCGGTATTGTGTTTAATTAATCAAATATGACTGTTTTTTTTTTTTACTTATTATCTATATAAAATATTCATTAATTAATAAGTTTGAAAGTTGGCGATCTAAATATAACACTGTGATCAAAAAGTAAGGTGAATTTCTTCATAAAATTTAATTATTTATTCTTCCAAATCAATTTCATCCCCGACCGATAAAACGCACTTTTGTCAACGCTTTTTCCAGTCCTCGGAATAGTCTTTTTCCGGTATAGCCTTCAAGGTTTTTATCTCCTCAATCGTGTCAAAACGGCTGAATAGCCAAAAGTCGCACGGAGCCAAATCAGGCGAATACGGTGGTTGCGGAACGATGAGGTGAGTTTTTGGCAGAAAAGTCGTAAAGAATCAATGCAGTATGACACGGTGAGATAATTAAATCTTTTGACAATCAGACGCTCGGCAAATATTATAGACAGACTTACCAACCTAAGAAAAAATGCAATTTACCTGCTTTCCTAATACCCGGGAGTTTTAAATAATAATTTCACCTTACTTTTTGAACACAGTAGTATATAAAAAAATATTAACAATATATAATTTACGCAATTATGATCTGTGTACATATATATAAAAATCGTTCGTATTTGATTTATTTTCCATTAAAAATTTATATATATAATATTAAAGAAATATAAAAAATTTATATATATAATATTTATATATATAATATTAAATTTATATATATAAAGCTTATTTATATTAAAATAAATTTTCCAACTTTAAAAAATAATTTATTATTTACCACAAACACAAAAAAAAATTAAAATATATTGATCTAATAATAATAATAATAATAAATAACATTTAAAATTATTAAAAATAAATTTAAAATGTTGAAATAAAAAAAAAATTTATATAAAATAATGCAAATAACGAAAAAAATAAACATATTTCAATTATTTTTCGCTTGTATATATTTTAATATGCATAGATAAAATCAATATTCAAGTAAAAAGTATTCATATATTTTGATGAAATAAATATTATTTTTTTTTACAAATAAGCGTTATAGTGGAGATCGAACCCGTGACATGCCTTACTCATAAGTAAAAAATTAACTATAAATAATTGCCATCTATTTTTTAATATATATATATATATATATATATATATATATATGAAAAAAAAATAAATTGGATGATATATATAAAAAATATATATATATGCGGGTATATATTTGATGTTTTGTATGAATTCAAAAGAAAAGTCTATACACTGTGTATTTCGACATATTGAAAAAAAAGAGTTTAGGGGGGGGGGATGTTGAGCAATACGTTTTAATATAAATAAATAGGAGAGTTTTTCCGCATTCTAAAAAATTTCTACTCGTATACAATGTGTCTAATGTTCGTGAAAAGGAATTGTGTGTGTATGTGCGTAACAAATATATAAATATTTGTAGGTCGATGAACGCTACAAAGAAATATTTTTGTAAGTGAAAAAATCTATGAAAAATTTCAAATAACTCGTTATATATAAATATATGTATGATTTTTTTATATATGGTAGATAATTAAACATATTTTTAAAAAAATAATAACAATGTAACGTTTTAATGTTAGAACACGCCGTATATAGATCATCAAATATAGACGGAATAAAGTAGTTTCTTACTATCTTCCATGAATATAAAATATATGACACTTTTCGTGTAATCATTTATTCCATATGACGGAACAGCGCCATCTACATTCATTTTAAATAATGAAAATAATTATTTTTTAATACATATAAAAATATTTATACGTATTATTATTATTTTTTTCATAATGAAAAATGTTGAAATATTTTTTTAAATATATATATTATATTTCGACGCATAAACCGTGTTCTGGGAAATCTCGTTTTACAATCTAATAGTAACAACGGGCGTATCATAAAATAAAGAAACAAGATTAATTTTCGAAACACAAGTTGAACTTTATCGCATTCACGTAGCCGGTGCATAATAATAATATACATTGCACACGATATATAAACGTAAGTATAACGCGAGTATATACGGCATGGTTCTCGACTTTCGTACGCCGAACGGCGCTAGTGTGAAATTAAAAAAACACACGTATTTCAGATTCGTTCTATATATGTATGTTATTAATGATTTTTATTATACAAATTTTATTGTAATATTGATAATTCAATTTATTTTGTGTTTCTATAAAAAAAAATATTATAATATTTTAACGTTATATATTTAATTTAATAATATGTTTTCTTTTCTCAGATATAAAAACAATAAGATATCAGTTGTTTTTGACAGTTTTATTTATAAAATATATTGTAATTTTATATTTGGTTCAGATATGATGAATTAATAAAATATCTGAAAAAAATAAAAATGACATAAAACGAAATATTTTTTTTATTCTATTTATAATAAAATAAATGTATTCGATATATAAAAATATTACGAAATAAAATGAAAAAAAATTATAAATATATATATTTATGAAACTAATAGGGAAAGTAGAGGACACGTTATTAACGCACACACTCGACGCTGTATAATAAATGTAAAATGTAAGGTTGGTATGGATGCGGTTGCACATCTGAATGCACTTCCTGCACACCGCACAGGTCGACGATTATGGTCACATTCTGTGTCGTGCGGTGGCCAACGGACCCATTATTATATACGCGAATGACGTTTCCCTAGTTCTAAAACGACAACGGACCACCGGGACCTTGAAAGTAACCCTTAAACGACCACAAAAAAAAAGAAAGAAATTTCATAAAAGTAAATTTTATTTTTCATTTTTCGCTTCTATAATATATATTAATTAATTTTTATATTCATATTAAGAATTATAATTTAATATTATTTATTTGTAAATAAGTCAATTATAAATCAAATCCAATAATGTGTGAATTATATTGATTATGCATTCACTATAAGCATGATATTATAAAAGCTGATATGTCAACAGATGAATTTGACATGTTAACACCGTATATTATATAAATAGAGGAAATGATATAATTTTATAAATATTTATATAGAATCGTGTTGTTTAATTTTGATAATGGTTGGTTGATTACAAGATGTTAATGATTGAAAATTCGAAACACTGCTATTCATATAATATATATGTCTTTTGTCTTATAGTCCAATATTTCGAAGTTAACTTATTATTTTATGACTAACAGTTTCCAATTACAGAAAGCATTTTACGAATAGCTATTGTAGCACAGTTTCTACATTATTCTCGTCTAGATTGCAACTCATAAAGAGTTGACGAACTTTCAGCAGTTACAGAGAAACTAGTTATGATGGCAAGTCAATTTAAACTCGACTACCATCAAAGATTTTCGCGCTGATATAAGAAAAAAACGAACGTGAAACAATTTTCATATTATAGTTTTTTTTAAAAAAAAATAAGCTCAAAAGGAAAATCAATGTCATTTAAGCGTAGAAACATCGAACCGACCGAAGTTTCGTGACCTGAAAGAGAAACTATTAGACGAAACCGCTTCGTTTTAATGATGTGGAAGAATTCCGGAAATTTTTCAGGAAATAAGCCGAGGCCAAATTGATTAATTCCCATATAGCTAAGAACGCGGACACGCTTTTGGAAACCCGAAGCGAAAGCTATATAGTGAGGTTAGTCACTGTAATGGTGGTCGGTGGATGTGGCATAGTAACGTTAAATTGTGCGATAACCAAGGTACACAAACCTCGGGTTACGTGCAAATATTATGTTTAGTAAAGGGCCGACGATACATCCCCAGACCTCTAGCTAGCTTCCAAGGATTAACGAGGATTCGATCCCTTTCCTGGGGCGCCTTTGCCTTACCAGGGTTGTTTGTGAGCAAAATTCGTTCTGACGCGTACGTTATGTTTGTTTGTCGACGACGTTGTTTTCTTCGCACTACTTATTTTTATTTATTTATTTTTATATTTTTTTCTGTGTTTTTGCTCCGCCATTATTATTACTTTATTTTTCTCGAAGCAAAGATAAAGTTCGACGAGTTTGTGTCGGTTATGTGAAATGATAAGTGAGCACGGCACGTCTAGTGGAGACTTTATTGTTGTACAGTGTAATATTTACGAAGCGATGCGGTTCGTCGTCGTTTGTTTATATAGTACAGTGTGAGTAAAATTTCCACTTCCAAATCCGTATTATGTTACATATAAATGTCGATCTTGCGGTTTATTAGTTGTGTTTTGAATTCGGACCGTCGTCGCCGAATGGGGACGACCAGAATAAACAAAAATCGTATTCACAACTGTGATATGTGCTCATAATAAAACGTATATGAAAGATTTTTGTATTATATATAATATTTACTATATATCAAACATGACAAACTCATATCATATTGTGAGACACACATGAGCTTTAGTAAACTAAGTTGTGGGTCACATTGTTCAAAAAAATTCAAAAAGTACAAACTTTTCAACTACAAGTATTAAGAACTTCATCAAAATATTTAATTATCTCCGAGTCACGATAATGCACCATGTTATATTGTATTGGTTCTTCGTTACTTTTTAGCCAAAAACTCGACTCATATCGTTCCGCAACCGCCGTATCCGCCCGATTTGGTTCCGTGCGACTTCTGTCTATTCAGTAAACTCAAATGGCTAATGCGGGGACGCTGTTTTGACACGATTGAGGAGATAAAAACCGAATCGAAGAAGGTTTTGAAGGCTATATCGGAAAAAGACTATTCCGACTGTTTCGAGGATTGGAAAAAGCGTTAGTAAAAGTGCATTTTATCGGACGGATATTATTTTGAAGGGGATGAAATTGATTTGGAAAAATAAATAAATAATTTACATTTTATAAACAAATTCATCTTACTTTTAGATTATAGTGTTTTGTTATCAAAAATAGCAAAATATCTTGACGGATCGCATGCGGCCCACGGGCCTCGTGTTTGACATGCCCGCTATATATATAATATAGCTGTGAATGTATCGCATTTATATCAACGCAAAACTTTGAATGTTTGAGAAACATATGACATTATAACCAAACGAATGAATGACCACAACGAAATATATAAAACAGTTTTACAAACACGCGAAATAGTTAATATAAGTTACAACACTATAACGACGATACGACTTAAAGTTTCTCAAACATTTTTTTTCTATATAATTTAAAAATAAGAGAACTTATTAAATTTTAATCTTCTATTCTTTAAATTATATATCCTAAGAAATAAATTCATAAAAATCAACGTCAAATTATTCTAAATAAAGGTTAAAATTCTCAATGAAAAAAAAATGGAAATTAAATAATATAACCGCATTTTAAACTGTTCGGCACTCAAAGCGTTTCACCGACGAAAAATTCCTCTCATTAGATTTATCCTATTTTTTTATTTTTACTTTTTTTTTTTTTGGTCAAATTCCGCTCATTTATCCACAATTTTTTTACAAGACGCTCGCGGTAAAGAAAAAATCTCGAGCCTTTTCTACATTATTACGTCCGACCCCACTTCTATATTTGATAATGTAAAAAATGTAGAATTTTCGTGGAAAAATAATAATAAATATATTCACAAAAAAAAAAGAAAAAATCTCGACCATATTAAAAGGTCTCGGGGACAAAATTACGTTTCAAAATCTTTGACGCCGTAGGAATTAAGTTGTTTTTTACGCGTTTCAATCAAATTCATCGTTATTAACATAATATTTATTTATTTTTATATAATATAAATTGTATTTTTTTTTTATAATATAATATTAATCAATAAATGTAAAAAAAGTTTGCATCACACAGAAACAGCAAGCATCTAAATAATAAAACAAAATGCTTAATAAACCTGGTAAAAATAAATATGACACAAAAATATTTTTTTTACACTAAAAAAATAATACAATATAAAAAAGTTTGAAAAGCATCGATTCAAGTGCGATAATTGTTTGAGAATCTGCCAGAAAAGACAGCGGAGAATATCATTTCGGTTAATTCTAATTAGAAAGTTTTCATAGTTATAAATCAGATCTTACTAATTAAAACAATATAATCTCGTTATCAAAGTTAAGTTAAGTTATTATAAGAGAATATAGAAAATCTACTGAAATATTATAGTATTAAGTATTTTATTATGAACTTTTGATATTTGTTTTTAAAAATATATTAAAAAATGTACGAAATCAATAAATTAAAATTTGATATTTTATTATATATTGAAATATTATAATGATTAAATAGATAGCAAATACAACATTGTGATCAAAAAGTAAGGTGAATTTGTTTATAAATGTAAATTCTTTATTTATTCTTCCAAATCAATTTTATCCCTTTCAAAGTATTCCCTGTTCGATAAAACGCACTTTTGCCAACGCTTTTTCCAGTCCTCAAAACAGTCGGAATAGTTTTTTTCCGGTATAGCCTTCGAGATCTTCTTCGATTAGGTTTTTATATCCTCAATCGTGTCAAAACCGCGTTCCTTTTATTAGCCTTTTGAGTTTGCTGAATAGCCAAAAGTCGCACGGAACCAAACCAGGCGAATACGGTGGTTGCGGAAAGATATGAGTCATTGTGCATACCATTTAATGATGTAGGAACCATGATTTGTAATAATATTTGTAACTCAGAGATGATTAAACTTTTTGACAAACAGACGATTGACAAATGTTATTATGGTATAAGCAGTTCTACCAACCTAGGAAAAAAAATACAATTTACCTGCTTTCCTAATGGCTGGGAGTTTTAAATGTCAATTTCACCTTACTTTTTGATCACAGTATTATGTATATATACTTCCGGTTTTCTAATTTATCGGAATGTGAAGCCCTCGAGCGATCGTCTCGTTTATTTACCGTTAAGTTTGAAAACGCGATACAAACAAAGAACGCGATTGTTTAAAACGGTGAAACGTTCAAAATCGAGTCGGTCACCTTATTTTCCAATAAGCACAGTGCGAGTTGAAATAAATTATATTTCAACCGTTGTTGTCGTTTTTATTTTATTTTATTTTTATTATTTTTTTTTTTTGAACATTTTCAAGAAGCCAGAATAGGCTGACGTTTTAGACGATGGCGTTAAATTGAAATTAAACAATAGACAACGTAGTCTAAGCTCGAATTGAGTGGTTTGTAAACAGTTTCATAGTATCGATTTTCATCCGAGGCAAGTAAGTATAATATAATCGGTAAGTGTATTTGCTATTCGATACTTCAGATTAATGTATTTCGGGTAATAATGAGGAATTCTAATCGATAAATGCGTTGCGTCGAAAATTTTCCGAATCGAAAATCGATAGTGAAATTTGAAAATTTCGATAAATTTAAACCATTGAAATGTTTTCCTATTGTTTTCTTGAAAAGCTTCTCACTATTTTGTAATTACTTAAACAATACTGTTTTTTCACTTAAAAGTAATCCATTGTTTCAATTGACCCCCATACTTTGTGTTGTTTCATTTTTACGACAGCGTTTCGTTGAAATCCCGTAAAATCGTGAATGTTTCGTGATTTTGAAAAAGTTGAGAAACGCTAGAAAGCTTAATTAGAAAGTGGTAGATAGTGTTAATCCTGTTAAAAGGATCCACAATAAAATAGTGCAAATAATGAATAACAATGTCAAGAGCGATAATTTTTTTTTTCATTAAAAATCAATTGAAAAGTATAATGTTTTAAATTATATTTTATTTAAAAATATTTTTTTATGAAATATATAAAAAGATGTGAACTTGAAACTGTTTACTATTCAAATATTTCGGTTTTGACTCATATCGAGATAACATCCATTTGAGAGCAAATATTTTAACACGCACAGTGAATATTCACATCGATAAGTTAAAAGTGGATACAGAAATGAAATGAACTGATGGAATATTATTATATATGGATTGAAGCTTATAGATTGAATGCAGAAGATAGTTCGATAGGATCAATGACACTGCACAAACCAACAGATTCAACGGAGGCACCAGATAAAAAGAAGCAACGACGAACGTTTCCGACGATTAGTCCAGTATTTACACGCAAACATGCACATGAATTTCGGAGCAGACGGTCGTTTTAAAAGTGGATTTGTCGAAAAAAAAAAAACAAATATTTGAAGAAGGCGACCGCACAAATCCATAGATATGTGTGCGAGGCAAGACTGTGCCCGAAAATATTAAAAAGTCGAAGATATTCATCGTAGAAATATGTAGAAGGTTGTTTGTTGTTTTATTATCAAAGCTATAGTTTAAAAAAAAAATGACTTAAAACTCGTGTTTTCAAAGATGTATATGGTAATTTATGAGCTTGGTAGGCAATATTGAAAGATTTGGTTCTCACAGATAGAAGATTGTAAGCTATTAATATTGGAGTGAAGATTCATGAAACTAGTGTCGTGCCTAGTCATATGAAGCACCTAGTAAAAAGGTAGAAAAGAAAAAGAGAATATGAAAACTAGGCCATAATGATAATATTAATGGTGTATATATACGAATTGTTATTATAATAATATTATCTAAAGCATAACAAAAACTTAGAACGAGCAAAAAATTTATTCAATGCACATAATTTACAGTAAATAAAGTTTATAACTGCAATAAATTATGATAGATTTTAACTGTATAAGCTGCAGGCTGTTAAATGTATTAAATTAGATCCTCTATCGACACCCAAAATGTTTTGCCTTATTCAAATATCGGAGAGGCAATTAAGTGCAATTGGAAATTGATAATATAAAGTTTTTACCGGAAAGATCCCGGGAGTATTGTACGTATACACAAAAGTCGGTTCGAGCATCAATTCGTTAGCAGATAACTACGAACCGACTCAGTTCGGTAAATATCGGTGATTAGTTACAACGAACGAGGATTCGACAAGTTGGTTACGTTCAAACTTTAACAGGGAACGAGACAGCGATTGGGGAACCGTCGTGAAACAAGAAAGAGATAGACCGGATAGAAAACGACTGAATGGGAATGGAAATGAGCTGGGTTTACTGGGGAAATGCGTTCCACGAGAAGGGTTCGTTTTGATAAAGTTTCGGGTCAGAATGGGTTACCTCGTTTTGACCAACTCTTGAAACTTTACCGCGAGCCGCGAATTCGATAAATTACTATCAATGCCACACCGTTTCGAAAACGTCACTCAAAACGAACCAACGCGTCTATATATATATATATACATATACATATAACCTGCTCGAGACCAACTTTTAACACTTTAGTTTTGATTCGTACAACTTTCGTGCTGCGGCCGACGGCCAACTCGGCGTTAATGGCCGTTTTTTGGCGCAACTTGAACCGGCGGTTACGATTCCAGACTACGGCACCTGAACAACACTGGCTAAATCGATTTTCCGCACCGAAACTCAATTCTAAACGAAATGTTAATATCGTTTATTTTTTATTTCTTCCAAATACATCCCATACAGTGAGAATTCAGATAAATTAATTAAACAAATATTAAATTAGATTTTCAATTAATTATATTAAATTATATAATTAGTGTTAATTTCGTACGGAAAAAATAAATATAGAGATACTGAAAAATAAAACCGGCGGCGAATACAGAATGCAACCCCAACGTTGACGCAATAACAGCGCGTTAAAATTTTAAACAAATTACGAGTTGTCCCCAGAATGGACATGCACAAATTTTAGCGGGAACGATATTAACGTTTCAATCTATATGCCTGAATTTATTCAGGATAACGGGCGTGTCAGTTGTTTGCGGCGTCCGCTTGACCAGGACTAGACTCATTTGAATAATATATTAAGCGCATGGGACTGCATGATTCAACCTGAACTGCAAATATTGCGGGAAGACCGCGGAGAGGGTTAAACAGTGAGCGAGCTTGGACAAAACGGGCAATGTTCTGATTGGACATCGAGAGGGTAGCTGCTAATGCCGTCGACGGTAATGAAACTCGTTAAGAATATTAATCCAACCCGTGTCGGGATCATCGGAGTTGACAATTGGTCAATTTGATTCGACTATTTACTTTTTGAACTCTAATTACACATTTTTTTTTATTTATATCGGTGGGATATAGAATATACGTGCTGAAGAAAAATAATTTATTAGTATTCATTTAAAAAAAAAAGTAAAGCTGGATTATATTTCTTAGTGTTCCTGATAAAAGTTAGGCCGGTTTTTATTATATAAATAAATTTTAAAGATATTTTTAAAAATTATAACATTAGAATTGCATATAAATAAGAAGTTAACATTTTGCGGGTGTGCGGCGCACACTTAGCACACCCTGATTATACACCAACGATACATATATGTATAAAATCAAGAATATTAACACAATTATATTATTTATAATATGCGTATAATTAACAAATATAAAATTTGTAAATTTCGTTTACTTTACTAGTACAATGTTTGTCAAACTGTTTGCTTAAAAGATTTAGTTCTACTTAATATATATATATATATATATATATATATATATATATATATATATATATATATATATATCGTTTGACAACAAAAAGATTGAAAATCACTGGATAAAAAAGTGAGTAATCTTTTTAATTTTTATTCGAAATCGTGATATAAAATAGACATACGTGAACTAGTTCACTTATTTCTAGAAACGGACAGTATTTATCGTGAAGTACAAACACACACACACACACACACACATACGCACACACAACACGTATAATTATTTATATAGCGGGTTCAATTCTGAATTTGAACAGTCTACCGAGCGAGTGAACCGTAAAAAGGCGGTTTACGTTTTATGGGTTTCGTAAATGTTTGCCATTAATTAAACGGAAATATTAAGTAACGGATTAGAGATTAAATGCTCACCCTCCGCCCTCATCACCGCCCTCCCCCTTCATCTAAATAGGAACCCGCTAGCGCTTTTGCCTTGTAACAATTTCCGCCTTTATCGTTCGGCGTCGACTCCAATTTTCCGACTATTCCGTTTGATGCGCGTCCTTTAAAATCTCTCTAAGCACAATACAAAATACAAAACGAGACGCATTTTGAAGAGGGTAAAACTTACCTTTCGGTGTTCGATGCAGTGCGCCGAAAGTCGAGGACCCTTTGTAATTCTGAAATCAAAAACCGAAAATTATTAATTCAACATTACAAAGTGTCTCAAAGTGAATAAATTATATGATAATATTGAGCGTAAAACTAATGACTCGATTTAGATATGTGAAAAATATGCGAATCGAATAAAAAAATATTCAATGTCACGGAACTATAGAATGATATGAAAATATGTAAATATAAGAAAATTCGCAAGCAGGAAAATTGTGACATGGAAAACGCGCGTTCCGTTTTCACTTTCGTCCCCGTTCGTTTCTACCCTATCGTTGCATTTCGTCGGGGGATGAAAATGAGGGAAAAAATGTATACGAGCAGGAAAAAACAGCGATTCCGACCGGCAATAAATATCAGAAAAGTCAAAGTTTTTCCACTAGACAATGGAGTCGACCGCGACGACATTCGATCGCGTTTCGGTTTTTCCGACGCGAATTTTCCTCTGCGCAACGAATTTTCCTTCGAGAACATGACGGGACGGTGGAAAACTCGACAATAGCGTCCGGAAAAGTCTCCGTCGTATTTTATATATTATGATGTCGTTGATTTATATGATTCAAGATCTGATTGGTTACTTTTGTAAGCGAGTCAATATTGAAAAACTTTCGATGGATATGAATATTTTTACGATTTCCGCTGATTGCTTTACGTATATTTTCAACATTATTTTTGTCATTATTATTGCTTAAAATTATATATTTTTTATATATAAAAAAAATCCTCAAATAATATCATTTATTTATCGACGGATGAAAAAAAGTAAGTATGAGTTTCGTAATTAACATGTAAAGTTTGAACTGAACTCTTTGAAAATTGTGGTAAAAAATTAATACATGTTTATAAATTAATATATAATTATAGTTGGATCCAATTTAAATATAATAAATAGACCTAGAATATATATTATAATAATGATAAAATTTTTCATTATTAAAATAGTTCTTGGAATAAAGTGAAAAATAAAAAAAAATATATTGAATTTTTAGTTTATATATAATCTACACGTAAATCCTACATTTTATACATAATTAAAATTTTGAAACGCGAATTTATAAAAAAAAAATTAAAAATATGAAAAATACAATATTACTGAATTTAATCTTTAATACATTTTCCGCCGTAAAAATTCAAGCTTAAATTCTAATTTAGATTAGTTCCACTTTATCTTGCATGAAAATTTTAATGCAATATAATTAGTGCACTTCTTCAGAATATATTCATGAAAACTTCACCGTCGCTTCTAGTGGACAATTCGTGTTACACGTACAATTTTTTTTACAAACCGTGATCATAATAACGACGTTGATTATAATAAAACGGACGGGTTGAAGTATATATATATATATATATTTACATTATGTATGAAGAGGATCGTTGAACTTTCGCCGTACGCCAACTTTTCTGAATAATTAGTTCAAATTACACGAAATACACCCCTAACTAGTTTTTTTTCATCCCCTTATTGCACTACAAAATAATAATAATAACAATAGGGGCGGTTGACTCGTAATTGCGGCAACGGTTGAGTTAATATTAAAAAATGCACGATAGGGGTTGTTTTGAAAAGTGTGCTTAAAAAACGCGACAATAGCACAATGAATAGTAATAGGTGAAATAAATTCAATTTTCCGGAAAATTTTAGCTGAATATTTTTTTTTTTTTTTTGGTATAAATTAGTTGATTATATAACCAAACAATTTCTATTTGTTATATTAATGAAGGAAGAGGAAAGCGAGCTTTGGGACTGTTAAGCCGATTTTTTTTTGTATCAAAAAGCCATAGGGAGTTCAGAGAGAGGGAAATTTTTGTGGTGAGGGACAAATTTTGTACCTCAACTCACCCTCGTCATGAAAACGTCAAAATTGTCCCATCTGCATGTTTATTTAGGTCTCTGCGCTCGTATTGACCATAGGACGTTCCATCTTTGTCCACTTCTTCCATGGAAGAGCACAAAACGGGCACAAAGTAAGGCAACGTAGATATTCGAAGATAATCTTCAAAGTGATTGAAATGGCTAATATTATATATCATATATAAAAAATGTGAAATCTTTAATAATCGTTAATAGATTAAATGTATTTGTCTGTATTATAAAATATATTTTTAACTAAAGATTACTGCTAAATGAAGGCCTTTTCAAGTTTTTTTTCCCATTCGTCTGTATATTGTGCCTTTCTCATACAGTTAATTCCACATGTCTTTCAATATATTCACACATTTCATATTTAGTTTACTCAAATATTTAAATATCATGAAATTTAAAAACAATTTTTATATTTAACTCATTACATTTACATTTGTATAAAAGATTTTATAGTACAAAAAAATAATATTTTCAGTATACTGTTACTCATCTATTGAGACAATCAGAGAAAAAAAGGTTATTTATTTATTTTTATATATCAAAAATCCATACATCAAAAGATACATATATGTGTCAGCGGACCTACAGAACTCCACAGCTAAAGACACATATGTGCGTCATCGGACTCTGAAGTGTTAAAAATATATTACATATTATATATTTTAAAAATCGATATAAAAAAAATTGAATAAAAAAAATACTACATAATAAAGAAAAATAATGTTAAAAATTCATTGATAAAATTGAAAAATTAATATATATATAAATCAATCATTATATAAAATTTAATTTTGATCAAAAATAAAACTTAAGAAAATTTAACTTTATCGATGTCAAAATAAAATTATAATTTATGACTATATTTATAAAATAAATAAATAAATGTCAAATTTTAATACTACTAAATCAAAATTTATACGCATAATAATTAAATTAGTGCTGTTAAATTTCGAAAAATAATAGACCAATATATATTACGATTTAGATGTTTTTTTTTTAATTTCATATACTATATTAAAAAAAACATAAGGCGTCATCATTAATGTGTCACGTCTTATATATATATATATATATATATATATATATATATATATTTGAGAAATATTATTTTGAGTGTATAATAAATATCTCATATGTCTACGCGGCTTTATGCGCCTCTCGTTTAGAATGATGAGGGAGCGTTGCGAAAGTGTGACAGTTTTGACGGTATCGTTGTGTCTTTGATTTGAATAAGTTAATAATAAATTTGATTAATTACAGCGCCTATGCGATTATACGTACGCGTTTAATTAAAAATTAAAATAAATAAAAATTAATTTCGAGCCGTATTTCCATATAAAATGGAAACCGTGACGAGAGCGGAAAATTCCTTATCGACGATGGAAAATTATCACAGTCACTATATATAATATTATAATATTAAAATTTTTGACAATTTATAAATTTGAAATATAATACTGTTATATTTTTTCTAGATTGGTAGGACTGTCTATAACATTTGCCAAGTGTCTATTTGTTTGAAAGGTTTAATTATTTTCGAGTTACACGTGTTTTCACAACTCTTGGTTCCTTCATCACGATAATGCACCATGTCATATTGTATTGGTTCCTTGCGATTTTTTTGCCAAAAACTCGACTCATATCGTTTCGTAACCGCCGTATTCGCCCGATTTGGTTCCGTGCGATTTCTGGCTATTCGATAAACTCAAAAGACCAATACGGGGACTTCGTTTTGACACGATTGAGGAGATAAAAATCGAATCAAAAATGGTCTCGAAGGCTATACCGGAAAAAGACTATTCCGATTTTCGAGGACTGAAAAATCTTTGGCAAAAGTGGGTTTTTAAATTTTATATTAACATTATAAACAATGTTAATATACAATTAAAATAGATGAAATATGAATAGGCAAATTACGAATTCTTAATATATATATATATATATATATATATATATATATATATATATATATATATATATATATATATATATATTTGCTTTTAAAAGTGGATTCCATTCCGGAAGTCGTTACAGCATTACGTAAGAAGGAAACGTTCATTCGAAAGAATCGAAACCTGTGGATTATCGTTCGTCGATCGCGGCTTCAATAATTAGATAAGGGCTTAATGAGAAAGAGAAACCGGAAAAATGAGTCAAAGGGACTTTCGGGAAAGTGTGCGAAGGGCGGTGCCTACCCTTAAAAGTACAAAGTACTAGTAACGTTGCAGTACATACAATTCGGACGAGATTGAGGTCGTTACCTACGTAATTGTTATTGTCTTTTCGTTATAAAGTTTGTTGCGTAGATTCGCACCCTAGTACTATAGGGTCATCGTCAGCTTCTTAATGTACAGGGTGTGCCGAAAGAGACGACCCTTCTCACAAGTGCCTGCTTAATTGGATAACGTCGTTCGCGTCCATGTCAATGAACCCACTATGAATTTTCCTTCGTGTTGCGTTACATCACTATTAACCCTTCATATGACGTACAGTCAAATCTGTTTTTGTGCGATATATAGAGACCGCAGAAAATAAATCGCACAAAAAAAATATTCAGAAACTTCATAAATAGCTATTAGAAATAATTTTAATACAACATATGAAAAAAAAATATTTTTATGCGGTAGAGAGGGACCGTATAAAAAAAATGTATTGAAATTAACCGATGCAATATATGCGTAAGAATATTGAGCATGACTAATGAAATAGGCTGATAGCAAAAAAAAGCGATGCCAACACAATGTTATTCATATACCGCACAAAAAAAGAATCGCACAAAATACGCATACAAATAGGACGCACAAAAACAGATTTGACTGTATATAAAAATATATTTTCACAAATTTGAAAATGAAACAATATAAGGATGTACTAGATTTTTAAACTATAATTACAAAAGATATATTTTTTTTCTATTTATGAATAAGACTATAAATACAATTTTTTGGTTGATTTTTATTACTGTCTTAGGATGATACGACGTTAACTTCCAATCCGAGATACGTCGCATGACATCCGGTTGATTTAACCGCGTGTCTTTCGCGGGTGTCTCATAAAATAGTAATGAAAATATCTAGTCATGAATAGCTATTTGCAGGAATTGATTTCGTCATGCAAACAAATATAAAGTCAGTTACGCACGCGATTAAAAATAGACAAAAGACTAGGCTACTTGAAACATAGTTGTGGCACACAAACATATTTTAACTGCAGCGTTTCTCAATCTGCGTGAAAATCCATTTTTGTAATATATTTTTTTCTATGTATAAAAGTCTATATATTTTTAATCATGTATTGAAAATTATTTTTTTAAAAGATGATTTACATTCTATATGAGTCGTTCGATATTATAGAACGAACAATTTTTCTCATGTAAATGTTTGAGTAACACTGATTAAGCGAGCGTGATTTATGACCGTTTCTAATTTCGATCGCGCAGTCAATATATATTAATTTTATATATTTATTTATATAATATTATTCATATAATTGCGAATCGCGAAACATGGAAAATACGAATGCGTAATATCGTATATTAGACATGATTGATTCAACCTAGAATATTTGTATATCGAAAGATATTTTCGTCTATTTTTCCGGAAAAATAAATAAAAACATCGGGAAAACAATACGAATTGCTACACCGTTATTTTTCCTCTCGGAAAAATTACAATTCGTAATAAATCAAAAAAAAAAAAAAACGACAATAATCGAAATAACAACATAATTCATACGTATAACTTTAAATATTATATTATAGTTTAAGATAGTTTGAAAATATCCATAATATGAAAATTTTATTATTTTACGATGTTTGTTCGAAAAAAAATAATATTTTAATGCGATCAATAAAAATTTTTAATGATCATAAATCTAATATTGAAACTGCTGAAATTTATTGACGTGCGTTTAATGTTTAAAATCATTATTTTTCTCTCATGTATCGATTTATTATATTGTATAATATTTAATGTGATATATGTTATATAAAAATAAATTAAACTTAGGTTCACTAATATTATCAATTTGTTACAATAAAATTTTATTATAAAAAAATAAAAATCTTTTTATTCTATAGTTATAATATTATAATTATAATCGGACATTGCTTAACTTTAATAATCGAATCGGAAACGCTTCGCATAACATATTTAATACAATTTATCATTGTCCAGATGTCTAGGAGTTTTAATGGCGTGTATATATATATATATATTTTTTATTTTCAAAATACACTTTCATATAAATATATTTGGCTTATGGCTCCTTTCATAATAAATAAAATAAAGTGGTCCATACATCCGAGTAAATAAATTAGCGATAAAATCGAAACAAAATACGGCAATCAATCGACCGAAAACCGTCGGTTTCTTTTCATCATACGTAAAAAAGGAGGACAAGGAAAAACAAAAAAGAAAAAGAGCATACCAAAAAAAAAAAAAAACGCGTAGGACGAATAGGACTCGAAGTACGTTTGGTAATCATATTTGTTTTGAATCAAACTCAGAATTTTCACGAAAAAAAAACTCGCTTTTCCACCACCACCCCACCCCCCCTGCTCCTCTCCATCTTTTCTCCGTTACGGGGTTTTCTATCCCGAAAAGAAGGAGGAGGCAAAAAAAAAAAAAAAAGAAAACGTTGACTCACACCGTCGAAAGTCTTCGGTACATTTCCCGGGGAGCCTTCGCAGGCTATTATTTGTTCGCCTCTTCCATTTGCGAAGGATGCCGAGTTTCTCCAGAAGTAGCTCGCAGGTTCTTTTTGTGTTGGGGCCCTTTCAGTTTTCGCGTGGTAGGGTTTTTCGACGGATGAGACGGGGTTTTTGTACGTGTGCTTGTTGCGGCGTTTAAACAGGGTTGCTACGTTGGTGTCCAAAATCGGACTCCGATTAATCTTGATTTATCATCGATAAAATTTCATCATTTATTCTTTAATACAAATATTTTAAAGTTTAATTTTCTTCTAAACGTCGTCCGCTAAAGTAGAATGGCGATACATATGGCTAACGTTACTTTCAATACAAATTTAATCCACAAATATTTGATATTAAATATATATAGAAATTCTACCATTGATGCCAGTAAACTATGCTCTGATTTCAAAATCTTTATTACATTATATTCCTTGATATATTTTTAAATATATAGATAATTCAAGTATTGAATATTATCAACTTTTTGTTCACACCGTCTCCTAAAGAAGTTTGGCGATCCATATGGCTAACGAAACTTTCAAACTCTTGACGAACAATTGAACCAACGACAACGAACTTTAAACCATGAATTTTTCATTCCAAAATTAAGATTAGGCGATTATTGCATTTTTCAAAATTGAACCATTTTTAGTATTTCTGGAGTTTTACTAATTTTCTTCAAAACCTCCATATTTACCACTTTTTCGGTCTAAGATATTCTTAGCATTCTCCGATAGCACTATATATCGAAGGTTTCTATGAGTTTTTTGGTTCTAGGGTCTAGTGTCCATATTTTAGCACCATATTAGAAGAACAGAAAAAACGTAACATCTCAGTATACGTATTTTTAATTCCATACTTGTGCCCTTAGATGTTAAAAAAAATCCATAACTATATATATATATATTTTTATGATTATGGAATAAAATATTTAAAATTATTGTTTGCTGTTAAATTTTGGTTTTATTTTTTTTATATATATGAAAATTATAATTATATATATATATTGAGCACAACCCTGTCGTTTATTCATTTGTGTGCGCGTGTTTTGCTTTACACGGCTTTCCATTTCGTACCGGCTAAAATGAAGAAGATGATTTTAGCCGAGGATGGGGTGCCACTGCCGAATTGTTAACACACGAAATGAAATGCTTTTAAAGTGCATCCGAAAATTTTTATACGCCGAACACAGAAGGAGAAATTCAATCGAGCAAATTGCTTTTTCCGTTAACGTGCTCAAATGTGCGCGGCGAACGCGTCGCCCCTTAATAAATAAATAAATAAATAAATAAATGTGCGAACGAATAAAAAATAAATAAATAAATAAATGGTGAATATTTTCACGTGGCGGTAATTTATTTTATTAGACGACGAAAAGCCGTCCTTTTCCACTTAAGCGTAATGAAAATTTATTCGCAAATCCTTAAGCGCTTTCTCCTACGACCTTCGCGAATCTTACATCGAAATGTGGGCATGAAAATAATTATAATACTTTTAACGCAAATTACCGATCGATATTATATTAAAAAAATCTAAAAATTAATATGATTAATATATAAATTTATTAAAAATATAATAATTTGCATATCAAAACTGAAAAATTTGAATTAAAGTGCAGAATTTTCCACCATTTTTTTTTGAGGGAAAAGACGACGCTTGCTTTTTTTTATGAAAATGTATGTAAAAAAAAATAAATAAATAAAAATCTGCCTTCGAGGTGGAGGAAAAAAAAGGCGAGTGTCCCTTGATTTTCCCGCCGGTTTTCTTTTTATTTATAAGCCACGGTTCTAAAAGGTCGACCTTTCGAACCGCTTTCGACCCTTCCGTTGAACCGAACGGCACTCACGTTAATGGTTCCGGACCCCTGGAAAAAAAATATTCAGTAGCGCACCGGACCTCAGAAACGACTCCGACGTGCGCGACCTGGACAAGACGTCTTATTTTGGACCCCCCCGGAATCAATTTTGAAAAATTCGAAGGATATATATATATATATATATATATATATATATATATATATATATATATATATATTCATTATTGTTGTGCTCGTATTGTGAAACATTTCGAGGATTTGAATACGAATTTCCGTCGAATAATTGGACGTAGTGATGAATGCCTTTTTGTATGAACGAACGTTACGTGTAATAAAGGCGAAGCTACCGATAATCTCGTTTATCATTATTGTATTCATTAAAAAATTTTTGATCAATTAAAGTTTATTTATTATATGCATCACAGAATTATGAATATTACAATTTTATCATTTATCTTGAGATTTAAAATTCCATTGAATCGAGAAATACTTAAGAATAATGTAAAACGAGGCGTAATAATACGACTGATGGTTAAAGCGGGGACGCGTAGTAATACGCTTTGTGTCGTCCAACGGTAAACGGTGGTAACGCAGTAATACGATTGAATTTTACATAAAATTATGATGTCATCTGTTTAATAAATATTTGGTCTATATGAAAAAAAATATTATATCGTATTTTTCATTCTAAATTTATTTGATTTTTAATATTGAAACAGTGATTTGCGAAATTCTTGCAAAACTACCCCCTTTTACCTAGCAGACAGTGACAAACTGGGCCCCCATTGGTAAAGTGTTAAAAATTATTGTGTATACTGTCAATTCAATAATCGATACATTATTCAAATTTTAGAGACTATCTCTATAAAGCAAGCACCGATTTAAAAATACTAAAAAAACTATTTTTTTATAGAACATATTACATTTTAGAACTATATAAGATAATTTTCATGCTTTTTATTTTTCCAAGAAAATTACGTATTTACAATCCTATAAAGATTCTTTCAATTTTGTATCGCTGACTAGGGAAAGTATAACGTTTTGAGATAATGTAAGTCTTCAAAAAAAAAAAAAAAATTCACGAGACCCTGCTTAATATGGAGCGGCGGCAGAAAAAGTTTTTCGCTTTGAACTAAAGGTTCTTCATTTACATTATTTTTTTTTGTTTTTACTCCAAGGGTCGAATTTGTTTTTTTTTACGGTCAGTTTTTCACTGTAACTTTTGCACAATTATCTGGTTAACATTGGTACAATTTTAAAATCAGCATAAATGTAATGTGAATATTAAAATTTTATTTTAGATCAGTATGATTATAGTTGTTATACTATATACAGGATGAAATTCTTGAATCGAAATTATGTATAATTGTGTATATAAATATATATATATGTATGTATGGGAATCGGTGCGAAAATGATAATGGGGTTTAGTTACATTCATAATCTGAAACCGTCTGAAGCCGTCTGAAAATTAACGAGTTAAATAGAAAATTAGATAATTGGCTTTCGCACGCAAAGATACATCTTCAGCAATTAACGGCCTCCTTCAGAGTCTTTCTATGTGTGTTGCGTAGAGAAAATGCCTCAATAGTGAAACGTGAGCCAAATTATATGCAAAGCGACTTGATTAACGCACAACAGAGAATATACGTTTATTATTATATTACAGAGTGCGCGTGCCGTGCGAAACACAAAGGGAATATGTGCGATGAGCGTGCGCGACGTGTTAGCAACCGCCGAATAAAGGTCACCCGGTGTAAAATGCGGGACGCTTTTATCGATTTATTCAAATATATATATTTTTTTTATGTTAAAATTATATATATAAAAATGTTAGTAGTGATCGTTGAAAAATTAAAAATTTTTCGGAGCAAAATTTGACGAATACGGAGGATGCGAGTAATAAATACGTTTACGCGCGTTAAAATTTATGCAATTTTGACATCAAAATAAAACAACTTTTGGAATAAGATTAAATTAAAAACGATTAAAATATTTTTTTGTTAATAGTGATGTAAATAAATATTTTCTATTTTAATAGTGAAAGCATGTCTTTGTATTACGTCAAATTATATTGACGCTACATTACTGTGATTTTGTAAATATTGTATTTAATTATTTGGATGGCATGGCTTGAAGTTAGACATTTTTATAATAATTTTTAAAATACATTTTTTAAAACCTTTTGTTTTGATTTGATATATGCCATATGTTAGTCACTCATGTTTTAAATAATGTAATCCATATAAAAATCATCAGTAAAAAAAACGGATGTAAAAAAATATCCGAATATTTTGTAGTTGCTTTCGAGCAACAGCTTTGAACGTATTCAATGCAAACATGCTAACGTTTAAAGTGAAAATAAACAAAAAAAAAAGAAAAAAAACGAAAATGAAAAAAAAAGCATTTTCGGAATCGATTACAAAGCAAAAAAATAAACACACATAAAATCGCATGGAGTACATGCGGGGCGAATACGTTGGACGTGTATACGGAGGGAGGGTGGCGAGTTTAGCCGTTCGATTGTTGCGTGAGCTCGCTACCGGATTTGGGCGCCGGTATGAGGGCGGTCCGGTCGCACAATGGTCGACGATTAATCAAAAACCGGTTTTTTTTTTTAGTCGGACTCTGTCGCACTCGCTCGACCAAAAAACCGGCGCCGGCGCACTCGTTTTCGCGTTCACACTCACTCACGCACACCAAACAAAAGCAAAACAAATCCGGTCACAGTGAATGTAGGATCTGGCCGGTTGTTGCCGCAGCCTAAACCGGATTAGGGGTCTCCCGGGAACCCCAACCTTCCATCCCTTCGGTGTACCCCCGCTAATATAAGACCCTGTTAATACACGACTGGGACTATCCTCTCGTATTATATACATATGGACGTGAGACCAGCCTATATATATATATGTGTGTGTGTGTGTGTGTGTGTATAAGCTTTTGTGACGTAATTAAAGCCGGTCCGCCCGAATGGGACGTCTCGTAACAAAAAAAAATGAAAAATTTATTTACAGATTACCGACGGTGCTCACTGGAAAAATGAAGATGGAGCGAGTTTTGGAAATACGATTTTTATAACGCGTAATTAAATTATATTCTGTGTATGTAACGTATATCGTACACCAGAGGTAGCCAACTTTTCTGTATATAAGATCTACTTTTTAACTTAAAAAATGTTTCTCTATCGACTTGTCATCATAGATATGTCGTCTAAGGGGGAAAGAAATGCATATAATAATAACACTTTCTACTAATTAATTTTTTTAACAATTATAATTTGTACTATAATAAAATAATATCAATTACTTTTTACTAATCTATCAACAGCTCGCTTATAATATAAATATACTGTTTATCTACTAAGAAAAATTAAAATTGTGTTCACCGAGAATAAATAATTCCATTTCGACTTCATAATAATTCCATAACGACTTTGTTGACTACCCCTGTCGTACGCGACGGCACATTTGCAACATATCACGGGTTAATCCCGCGATATCGCTTACATCATTTCATTTTTCCATTATGAAAAAACAGTCATATCCATTAATACGCATCTCATTAGTGAATTAATTATCGCCACAAAGAGAATTATATTAATTGAATAATTATATTATTAAAAATATTATATATATATATATATATATATATATATATATATATATATATATATATAAATATTTCGTCTTTTGTAGATTTTACTGCGCATAAAAAGAACAAACACTCTATTCACGGGAATCGAACTCGATTTTTTAAACGTAAAAGTTTTCCTAGTAAATTGCTAGCGCAAAAAAAAAATGCAATATCCGATTCGACGTCTAGCAAACAACGAATACGAGTTTAAAAATCGTGTTATGGCCAAAAGCCAATACTCCGGTAAAATTAGACGTTTTTGATGATTTTTTTATATCGTGAAATTTCTTTCTGGAAATATATTCTACATAACGAGTTGAACGAGGATCAGAAGAGTTCCCACCTCCAAAGAGGGAGCTTCCCTCCGAAAATCACGAAAAACCTCCAAAAATTCGACCGTTTTTGAGTTTTCCGGATTTATCTCAAAAACCATAATTCGGATTGAAAAAGTGTCAATGAATAAAATATTGCTCATAAAATTCTACATTTAAAATGTCATATTAATAATTTGCGTAATTGTTACTGATTTCCCGTAAAAAGTGCTCGAAAATAGGCCTAAAATGGACCTCTTGGCCAAAAATTTTCGTTGCGCGGTTTTGGTAACGATTATTTCAAAACAGGTTGATTTTACGGGGGTATCGAAGAGGAAAAAAGTTGTAGAGCAAATCCTGCTCTGTAATAATCACTTATTATATTTTAAGTTAATTGTTTGAGTTTTTTCAAAATTTGAGTTTTCCCGATTTTGATTCGACGTTTTTGCACGGTAGTCTGGCAATTAAATGGATTTTTTAATGATAAAAATATCGATATCCTGAAATTTCTTTCTGAAAACGCATTTAAAATAACGAGCTGTAATTGAATACGAAAAGTTACATCCTCCAAAGAGGGAGCTTCCTCTTATATTTACCGAAAACCACCCAAAATTTGACTTTTTTTCAGTTTTTCGCTTACAACGTAGAAACTATTACTCAAATTGAAAAGATGTTCAAAGACAAAATATTCCTTATAAAATTCTTCATTAAAAATGTTCTATTCATAATTTGCGTAATTGCGTTAATTTTCTCTAAAAAAGCCCTCAAAGTAGAGGATGCCGCGTTGACAACAGGGGTGTTTCTAGAGGTTTCGACAAATATCTCAAAACCTATCAACTAGCGCCCAATATTTCTTCATATATCGTAAAGAACAGGATTTTTGCTATTGGCTAATTATAATTTACTTTATTTTAACTTAGGATATTACATTTTTTTTGGCGCTTAAAGTTGAGCATTTTTTTCGCGATTGCACATTGTACGCATAAAACTTCGTTCAATTTTGGACTTACTACCTGCTCAGGGATTTGTAATCCTTTTATATTTAAGAATGCATTCGTAACTAATTTTAGAAAGATAAATAATATTTTTTTTCAATATTAATTTTTGAAATACATATTTAGGTAGATTTTTTTTATAATATTTATTTCAAATATAACACTTCTAAAATATAATTTTGTTATATTTTTTTATTTTCATACTAATATACATTAATTTCTTTAGTTTATAATGAATTAGTAAAAAAAATATATTTTGATTAAAAAATGTTGGAAATTTTAAATATTATTTATAATTCTCGCATAAAAACTGAGAGACCTAAACTTTTTGTCGAATGCTATGATACCTGCGCGCGTACAGTTATAAACCCCTGAGCTAAGGGACTAGTTGCCTTTTTCATACAATAGATTTGGATTTTTTTTGAAAAGATAGTTTTACAATCTTTTCAAGAATTCGTAAACAATAAAATGTTAACGTAATTATTTCGTCTTCCTTAGGTCTTTCAAATTTTTATTTATGACTTACAAAAACTGCATACTGTTTTATTTACAAAATATGCGGAAACCACTGTATTGAAACCTTTTGTAGAATAAAGTAAATACTTGTGTTCATTCACGCCCTGACAAAATATTTTTTTATTTATAAAAGAATTGTGAATATTCTTGGATTTACCATTAACGATACAAATGTTCACGAGTACATTTTTTAACCGCTTTTGGTAAATTATTTTCAACATATTGAATAAAAAAATATTAGGTGAAAAAAATCAAATATAATAATAATTATTACCTAATTTTTCTCTAGGATTTTTATAAAATTATTTACATTCATATTCTTATAAATTTAAAAAACTTAAGAAATATATTATACATTAAAACTTTATATATAGCATTAATTTTTATATTTCTCGAAGATATAAAAAAATATAAAAATAAAATAAAAATATAAAAATAAAAATTATAACAATAGGATTATTATATCTTAGATTACATTTTATATTTTTTTTATTTATTAAAACCTTCAATTAGCTTCAAATTAAAGAATTAAGCAAAATAATAATAATTTGATTTAACCAAATAGCAATATAACGTTTATTAAAAAAATCACCAATTCTTTCTTTTAAATAAGTAAATTAAAATAATTTATTTTTTATGTGAAATATTTTCGATTTTTTCGGAAGTTACAAAGAAACCAACAGAAGATTTTATTGCCTACAATATTCGTCTTTGTTTTGGTTGTAAAGATATCTTTTGGAAACGCCTTTTAAAGTGAATAGACTAATATAACAATGAGCGGGTACTGCGTAGAATGTCCAAAATTGAACGAAGTTTTATGCGTACAATGTGCAATCGCGAAAAAAATGCTCAACTTTAAGCGCCAAAAAAAATGTAATATCCTAAGTTAAAATAAAGTAAATTATAATTAGCCAATAGCAAAAATCCTGTTCTTTACGATATATGAAGAAATATTGGGCGCTAGTTGATAGGTTTTGAGATATTTGTCGAAACCTCTAGAAACACCCCTGTTGTCAACGCGGCATCCTCTACTTTGAGGGCTTTTCTAGAGAAAATTAACGCAATTACGCAAATTATGAATAGAACATTTTTAATGAAGAATTTTATAAGGAATATTTTGTCTTTGAACATCTTTTCAATTTGAGTAATAGTTTCTAAGTTGTAAACGAAAAACTGAAAAAAAGTCAAATTTTGGGTGGTTTTCGGTAAATATAAGAGGAAGCTCCCTCTTTGGAGGGTGTAACTTTTCGTATTCAATTACAGCTTGTTATTTTAAATGCGTTTTCAGAAAGAAATTTCAGGATATCGATATTTTTATCATTAAAAAATCCATTTAACTGCCAGACTACCGTGCAAAAACGTCGGATCAAAATCGGAAAAACTCAAATTTTGAAAAAACTCAAACAATTAACTTAAAATATAATAAGTGATTATTATAGAGCAGGATTTGTTCTACAACTTTTTTCCTCTTCGATACCCCCGTAAAATCAACCTGTTTTGAAATAATCGTTACCAAAACCGCGCAACGAAAATTTTTGGCCGAGAGGTCCATTTTAGGCCTATTTTCGAGCACTTTTTACGGGAAATCAGTAACAATTACGCAAATTATTAATATGACATTTTAAATGTAGAATTTTATGAGCAATATTTTATTCATTGACACTTTTTCAATCCGAATTATGGTTTTTGAGATAAATCCGGAAAACTCAAAAACGGTCGAATTTTTGGAGGTTTTTCGTGATTTTCGGAGGGAAGCTCCCTCTTTGGAGGTGGGAACTCTTCTGATCCTCGTTCAACTCGTTATGTAGAATATATTTCCAGAAAGAAATTTCACGATATAAAAAAATCATCAAAAACGTCTAATTTTACCGGAGTACAAGAGCAACAATTGTAATTGTGCGGGTCTCGCGTATTTTCCGATGATTTTTCATAGGTCGCTCGTACGGTTTTTCGCATTTTCCGAGTACAATTTTCCGGCGTCGTCGACGAGAACAATTTAGTTTTTCTTTTGCGTATTACATATGATTAATTATTATTGTATAACGCAAAGTATTCGCACACAAAAAATATCTAATGTTTTCATATATACTATTATATATTATAATTAATCGAATTAATATTTTATGTCAAAAGTGATTTTACATCTAATTAAAGTTATAAAATTATATGAAATCATGTTTGATATAATTAAAGAAAAAAAACTATTAGAGATCAACTAAAAAAAAAAAACAAGTAGAGATCTTGGGACCTTCAAAAGTTGCGCAATTAGCGATAATTCGAGGTCGCAACTTCGACAATTCGAAAGTAACTTTCGGAAAAGCGCGATTCGAATCGCGAAGCTTTTCCTCCGTTTCGCAGGGGTGTCGATTTTGAAATTTTCAAAAGCATTCCGTCGAAATTTCCAGTTATTTCCGCTAGTTTTTCGTATTGTTTTCCGATTTTCTTGGAAAATCGAATTGCGGACAATCGTCGAATTTGATCATAAAAGTTGGATATATAATTAAATAATAATAATTTGTAATGTGCATCATGTGGGGTCAGGACCTCGCTTTTTGAGTTAATACACTTTTTACTTGGTCGATAGCTTTGCGCCAAAAACTCGAGTTTTTTCATTCCATTAGATATGATAAATATTGTGTAATACACAATAAAAATATTACGCAATTTTTCATACATATTTACAAAAATTATATATATATATACCATATATATATAAAGCAAATTGGCGAATATATGTGTTACCACTAAATCGTCCTCTTTTTGAAAAAAACGGTCATCCATTTTGAAAAACGTTTTTTGTGTATTTTTTTTAAGTTTGTAAATCGTTAAAAAACATATTTTATTTTTTACATTCGAGATTTGATCTAAAGATAGAAAAAAAAATTTTTTTTTGGAGTTGTCAAAGTTTAGTCAATGAGTTTAATCAATTTTAAACAATCCTCATTTTTTAATAAAAGTTCCTCCATCATGTCCTCCGTTTTGTCGTAAAAAAATCTTATCGCCTTATATTACAGTACAATTTATACTATATTCTTTACTATGTTATATATGAATTTAAATATTACAAAATGCATTCTAATTCAGATTAAAAACTATACAGATAAATTAAAATAATATCAGTTGAATTTTCGTTTATTATATAATATAGTTTATAAAAGCGGATACCCACTGTACTTATCTAGCAGACTTGATTACGCGGTACTGTACAGTAAAGTATAATATATGATATGTACGTACTGTATTATTTGAACTTATGAGAAATATATGAAAATTATGTGTGTGTGTGTGTGTGTGTGTGTGTGTGTGTGTGTGTGTGTGTGTGTTGGCTTTAAAAGCTTTGTTATGTATTCGTATTATTATCGTCCGGTGAAAAACATTTAACCTTTGCGGTTTAAAACGCCCTCCGCCTCCATTAAACTAGATGCACTCGAACATATCTAACTTTTTAATATTCTAAAAGTTTATTTATGTACGTCGAGATTATAACGGGAAAAATGTGAGCATATTATTATTATTATTATTATTATTTTCACTATGATATATCTCGTTTATTAAATAAATATGATGATTTTTGATGGAGAAACGCTGTGACAACGTCGCCGAGCGGCGTACGTGCGGAAATTTTACGAACTTATAACGATAATTTTGTTTATGAAAATTCAATTATTCGTACATTATTATATTATATTATATTTATAGATATATTGTTAACTCGGTTTTAATATTTAAAATTATTCATATTATAATAAAGTGGTAAATCTGGAAATCGATTTTGTAAATTATGATGTAAATATTTTATATAATACAAAAGAGGTAGACAAATTGCAGTTTACGAGTCACATGCGGCTCTTTGAATGATTATTTGTGACTCGCAATAAATGTACAAAATTTTCTTTTTCATTTTTAATTTAAATTAATTATCAAAAGACGTAGTAAAATAAATGTGTTAAAAAAATTTAATACGTATTTAAATGCGGCTCGTGAAAAATTTCGAAATTTGAAAAATGGTTCTGACCATTAAATAACTTGACTACCCCTGCTATATAATAATAAAAAATGAGAAATACCAAATTGCAAAGTGTACTTTTATTTGGTCATGAAATTATTAATATGACATCTTCAAGAAATAAAACAGAAATTTACTATATTAATTAGATATGCTGTAACTGTGACAGTGGTTCAAAACTTTTTTTTTAATTGTTAAATTAATTATTTAATAATAATTGATATTTTTTTAAAATTAAATTTATTCAAAATAATATAATTTTTATTATAAAAAAATCATTTCAGATTCATATATTGTTATAAAAAAAATAGACAGTTTCGAATCCGAACATAAGTGGCGCAATTCTGTTTTTGTGACATAAATAGCGAAAGGGTTAATTTTTTAACAACGGCTTTAAAATAACCGCATCGACGTAGGGTTAAAAAAAGGGTTCGGTTAAAAAAAAAGGGCTCGTCCTCTCCTGAGGGTTATAGTTGGCAGCCAACATAAAATGGTTGTAAATATAAATTATTTATCGCAATCTTTGTGTGCAAAGGTTTTTTTTTTTTTTGGGGGGGGGGGTAAAATTTACAATTGTGCATTTAGATCCTGTTCTCCTTTGTTCGCCTTCAATTTTTGCGGCTTTAATAAATAAAAGCGCCGAGTTGTTTATTGGACAATATTGAAATTTTATGGAAATAAAAAATGTGAGGCACCCCTATCATTGAAGTACGCTCTATGAATTATATATATATATATATATATATATATATATATATATATATATATTATGTGATATCTCTATTATTATTATTATTAAGAATTAAGATATCATATGTTAAAAGTTAAGCAGTGTGGTTATGACTACAAATAAATATAATAATAAGTAGTAAATCACTTTAACATTTAAAATACTTTTTTTAATAAATATATATATTGTGATCAAAAAGTTACACGTGTTTTTACATTTCATTGGTTCTTCGCGACTTTTTTGTTAAAAAGTCAACTCATATCGTTCCGCAATCACCGTATTCGCCCGATTTGGCTCCGTGCGACTTTTGGCTATTCGACAAAGTCAAAAGGCCAATGCGGGGACGCCGTTTTGATACGATTGAGGAGATAAAAACCGAATCGAAGAAGGTCTTGAAGGCTATATCGAAAAAAAAACTATTCCGACTGTTTCTAGGATTGGAAAAAGCGTTGGCAAAAGTGCGTTTTATCGAACAGGGATTACTTTGAAAGGGATAAAATTGATTTGGAAGAATAAATAAAGAATTTACATTTTAAAAACAAATTCATATTACTTTTTGATCACAGTGTTATATTAATCTATGATATTAATTTTTATATACCATAGTAATATCGCTTTCCAACGATGAAAGTTGTTTTTTGTAAAATTCGATACCTTTTATGGCATTCAGTATTATATATATATATATATATATATATATATATATATATATATATATATATATATATATTGTTTTAAATTATGTATAAGAAAAATGGAAAATTATTATTTTATGTTACAAATACAATACATTAAATTTTTATATATTTTAATTTTATAACAATGTTTTTATAGCATTTGATTTATTATTATTATTATTATTATAAAATATAATATATTATTAAGTCAAAAGAAATATTTGAAATTTGATAGCGCAGGAAAAAAATATACATCTCAAGATTAAAAATAAATGAGAGAATACTTATTCGTCTATTTGGAAAATTTTTACTTATTCTTTTTTCTCTTGAATCCATTTGAAATATTACAAATAAAGCATGGTATTTAATTTAACCTTTAGCCTGCCGTAAAGAAGAAAATTTGCGTATGCCTCTTTTTTTTGAGTTAAAAAATTAATTTTAATTGTAAATTTATTTAGCAAAAATTGTTTTGATATATAAGAAATTCTTATTCAGAGTTTAAAATTAAGATGTATTAATTTAAATATTTTATCACATAGGAAAAATAAGGCGATTAAATATCAAAAAAGTATCGTTAATATTATACCAAGAATTAATATTTAATAATCATCATATTATATTTTATAGAATAAATAATTTAATTGTATTATTAATGATGAACAAAAAATCGATATTATCTTTCGTAATAAACGACGACAAAAATAAACTAATATATTGCGGCAATTAAATTTCAACCGTTGTGACACAAGAGGTCTTGCAGTGGAACGGAATAATGCGAAATTTGTTATCGCAAAAGTGATTTTTCACACAATTTTCACCAAAAAAAATATAAAAAAAGAGTGCCGCGGCACACACAACACACGCGCGCACCCTCGCAACAACAAAAAGTGCGAAATCGTGAAAAATTACCCGTACGCCGGTGTGAATTCGCTCTCTTGTGAAAAAATCCGGCGAAAATATTTGTCATCATAGGTAGTCAGGCGATGGTTATTATTATTATTATTATTATTATTATCCGATGGGGGCGGAAAAAAAGTCCCTTCGCCCTTAGGAGGCCGCCTTTTTTTTCAGGGTGGAAAATGCAAAAAAAGGCGTATCAAACAACGCTCGTTTGTATATGATACGTTCTGAAAAGCGACAAAAATGTATATTTTTCTATGTGCAAATATATGTACATATATATATAAAGCTACGTAGACATATATTCGTCAGAGGGTGAGTATAGATGTATGTATATATATATATTATATATGGAGGAAAACGATTGAATTTTATTTCCTATCACTATTTTTCACGCTCGATTTGCAATAGTGGTATGTAGAAGTTGAAAAAGTCTAGTAGACACACACACACACACACACACATATATATATATATATATATATATATATATATATATATAATTTGTCATTTTGTAGTTCAAATCCATGACTTGTTTTAAATATTTTATATTAAAATATAATAATGTTTAATATTAAAGTTCAAATTTACAAGTGATATCATATATATATATATATATATATATATATATATATATATATATATATATATATATAATATGCTAGCGCCGACGAACACGCCGCGCGCCGAACGACTCACACTCTCGCGCTGACGTCATCATATATATATATATATAAAATATCAAGCTAATATAAGTGCGTAATTGTATGGTCATTAGATAAATTGTTTATGTTATTTTTGTTCATTATTATTTTACTTTTATAATATTCGCAATTTAATTTTAATAAACTTAATATATATTATATACAATAAAATACTTTTAATGACCTAACATACACATGTAGTAAATAAAATCGTATATAATATAGAAAAAAAGTTCATAAAAGAAACGTGAATATAACTTTTATTAAGAATAAACACACACACACACATTTAAAATTTATTATATAATATAAAAATTCGATCTAAACATCGAAACGACAAATGGTTATTTTTATATTAAAAAAAAATATATATTACGTATTTTTATTGTGAGCGTAAATATAAATGGAAAGGTAATTTATGGAAACATAAAAAAAACGATTTAGTGCGATTGTCAAATATATCAACGATACAATGTAAATCAAAATGGTGATGTTTGAAAAGCTTTGGTTTGAACGCATTTAACTGAGTGAAAATCATAACAAAAGAACACTTGGAGTGGAATATTAATACATTACCCAATAGTAAATATATATATATATATATATATATATATATATATATATATATATATTTAAATAGATTTATGATTTATATGGGGAGTGAAAAATTTATGACTTTTACGATAATACACGAAAAACTGTCTCTCCTTTTACATGAACGTTGTAAAAAGAATATATTAATAATACACTTTATATATTAAATATAATATAAATATAAATTTTCATACATATGGAATGAGAAAAATCGATTAAACAATTTTTTAATATATATATTTTTGGATATATTTTTTAATGAAAAATTCTATATTACATTTCGAAGAAATATTAATTTTAAATCATGTAAAATAAATTTGATATATTGAAATAAAATAAAATATATTTTAACACAAATATAAAATAAAATATTCATATATATATAGAAACGGACGTTTGACTTTTATTTTTCAAAAATAATAATATAATATAATAACCGATATTTTCCGAATGATATTTGAAAAATCGACCGGTTAATTTTCCGAACCGGACGCGATTCGGTTGCAAAAATTTTCACGGGGAAAACCCTCGCGGAAAATGTACGGGTTCGGTTCGTTTTCGATTCGACGCCGCCTAAGCAAGAATCGGCACCAACAAAAAAAAAATAACCCCATCCTTAAATCGACTCAAACTACCCTTAAAAAAAAAGAACACACCACGAAAGGTTTTTATACCACCCTGTATATATAAATATATATATAATAGTATGAAAGAGAGGCGATCCACTTCCGCCGACTCACACCGTGGTCCGTGCGCCACGCTACATTACACTGGAAAATGCGAGGAAAAACCTGTAGCTAATGGGTCGGCCTCGTTTTTCATCTCTCTCTATTTATTTTCCATCGTCGTCTTTCGTTTATTTTTTTTTCCATCGGCGCATTATTATTATTATTATTTATTTATTTTCTATTATTTTTGCTCCGTTTGAAATATTGCAATGAAATCGAGAAAAACGACGAAAAGATTTTCTTAAAACGTGTTTTTATTCAATGTAAATCAGCGGTTCCCAACCTGTGGTACGACGATTTAGGAGTGTGCAAAAAAAAGTTATAATGGCGAAAGATATGAAAATTATATAAATATATATAATTTTACACACTAAGTAGACAATCAGTTTAAAGTGTACTCTAATGAAAAAATGTTGAGAACCGCCGACGTAAATGATAAGCATAAAACTTTATTTCTAATAAAAATAAATTAGTCGAAAATGTTGCTATTATAAAAAAAAATATTGCAATATCGAATTTTATACGAGAACGATATCGATAATCATTTTTCAATTATATCAATTTTCAATTGTGAATGAAAAACGAAGTAAACTAAAAAATATATATAAATAATAAATATTATAATTAATATTTTTTTAATATATATCGACATTTATAGAATTCAAATGTAAGTAATTTTATTTAAAAAAAAAACAAAACGATAAAAATGACAACAAAATCACTGAATATACGAAGTTTATATAAAAATATTTTCAAAAATATCATTCGATACAAATATATTTATAATAAACATTTTAATAATTGAAATGTGTGAAAATAAAAAGAAAATTAGCACGAAATTGTGAACGGAAAAACGAATAGGTTTTCAAAGTTATAAATTGAAAAATCATTCATAAATTTAAATATAATTATATATATAATATGAAAAAAAATGCAATTTTAAATTTTTATACCTTTATCTTATTTGCTAGAACGGCGTACATGTCGAAAGTGGAGGCTTTTTAATTAGTTTTCAAAGAAAAACTATTAAGCGAAGGCTTTCAGGCTTATATATATATATATATATATATATATATATATATATATATATATATATATTACAGACGGTTCCTTTTTGCACGATCCTGAATATTTACGGTACATACACGGATGTTAACATACATATAAGTAATTTAATAAAGGCCCCTATTGCAGTGTAGTCAGTGTCGAGATGGTGATATATGCCCAGCATCCGAGTAAAATATAATATCTGGAGCGATATAACAACGTTTTCCCGGGAATAATCCCGGGAATGAGGCGTGAATAGTCTTCGCATTCGTATACGAGCCACTTTATTACGTTATCCGCGAAAGCCTACACGTATAATATTCTACATTTTAATATTGGAAACGATTCATGAAGTTCGCTTGATAAACATCACGGTTAAGTCCTCGACTTTCGTTGGGTTTAGATTTGATATTAATTCAGATTATAATTTTCTATATATATATATATATATATATATATATATATATATATATATAAATATATATATATATATATATATATATATATATATAAATATATATATATATATATATAAATATATATATATATATATATATATATATATATATATATATATATATATATATATATTGATCAAATTGAACAATGACATTCTATAAATATTTGGAGACATATATTACAGCATTTTGTGACCCCAAGAAGGAGATCCGTTCTAGAATAGAATCTGTGACCCTAAGAAAGAAATGTGTTCTAGAATAGAATCTGTGACCCCAATCTATTCTTATTCTTCTACATGGTGCTGAAACATGAATACTATAACCTGGAACCAAAAAATATCTGGAAACCTTCAGGATGTGGTGATATCAGAAAGTACTAAGAATATCATGGACTAAAAAAGTAGCAAATGAGAAGGTTTTGTATAATGTTAAATAAAATAGAAATATTGAAAAGGATTGAATTGAGAAAAATGCAATATTTCGGCCACATTTTGAAAAATGATAAATATAGGCTTCTCCAGATAATTTTGAAAGAACAAATTCAAGGGAAAAGATCAATGGAAAGATGTCAACTGTTCGTCAATAGAACTTAAAGCTCAAAAGTTTCATTAATCGCGCGGATCACTGAACTTCTTGAGGAGACAATGCAAAGAAATAGAAGACAAAAATTATAGAATAAACACTGATTTATTATGTAGTTTTATTATATAAAAATGATAAAAAAAGTAAACTTTGAATATGCTTTTTAAGGTAGAAAAAGCACAATTGTAAAAGCAAGATGAAGGGTATTTGATCGCTTCGGACGGAAAAATAACTAACGATATCCTTGGGGAATGCCTCGAGGAGTCGAGGATCAAGAACTGTGGCTGACTACTATTTCAGCGCATCTACTTCTCTAAAAAAAAAAAATATCTGATAAAGAAGAATAGTCAAAAGCCGTGATAAAATAAAGCTAGCATTCCATTTTAAACAACCGCCGACTACTATCTAAATATATGTACGCAATAATAATAATAATAAAATCGTAAAATATAATATTGACTTTAATATTATAAAATATAAAATGCATAATATATAAATTTAGTAAATATATATATATATAAGAAATATTTTAAATAAAATTATACTTTACTATTATTATATATAACGGTTATACTATAGAAAATTGAAATATGCATATTATTATTTGACGAAATTTATAGAAATCGTTATAAAACGTCACGAAAAGGTTCTCGACTTTCGATATATAAATATTTAATGTCGATTTTCAAAAAAAAAAATAATAATTTATATTATTACAGTCTGAATTTAGATAGAGCGATCTTCGTATTTACGGTTCAACTATTTTACCGATTTATCTACATTTAATATATAGTATAAAATGGAAAAATGTGATATAAAAATATCTGAAAATTTTTAAAATATAATAAATTTTCAATATACCTTATTTTTATTTATTGTTTTAATAGTGAAATCGAGCGGAATCTGCATTCGTTGAATTTAATTTTTAAATATTGTTAGATCGTTTTGAAGAGGATTCGTGATATTTTTACCTGAAACAAAAAATTAAAATAATATTAATAAATTAATTGATAAAATTTATTTTAATAAAATAAATAAATTTTAAATTGAAAAGTTTAATTATCAAATAAACTATAAAAATAGAATCGATCATAGAATAAATTAATAAAACAACGTTTATGACAATCGCAAAAATTATTACAATTAATCATAATAGGATAATGTATGATAAAATACTATAAAAATATATAATTAAAATATAAAATGTGATCGCGGCTTTATCTGGATGCGATCTAATTTAAATTGTTGCACGAGCGACTTCATCGTGTCGAATAACGTTTTCGCAAAATTCGAATTTTTCCGCCGGAAAATTTTCCGTATGAAATACTTCGCTAGGATATATCTCGGAAAAATTCGCGTTTAACATTTTAATATGAGATTTTCCGATTTTACCGCGGAATCAAACGGATATTTTCCATCGACGCGTTGCGAATAAAATTTTCGCATTTTTTTATATATTTATTTTATCGAATGCATATTAAAATTTTGAGTATATATATATATATATATATATATATATATATATATATATATATATATATATATATATATATATATATATATATATATGAATACTAATGTGATGAAAAAGTAAGGTGAAAATGTCATTTAAAACTCCCGGGCATTAGGAAGGCAGGTAAATTGTATTTTTTTCCTAGGTTGGTAGAATTGTTTATCAGGTTTAATTATCTCCGAGTTACACGTGTTTTACAACTCTTGGCTCCTTCATCACAATACAGTATGCATCACGTTATACTGCATTGGTTTTTCGAGACTTTTTTGCCAAAAACTCGACTCATATCATTTCGCAACCACCGTATTCGTCCAATTTAACTCCGTGCGACTTTTACCTATTCGGCAAACTTATAAGACCAATGCGGAGATGTCGTTTTGACACGTTTAAAGAGATATAAACCGAATCTAAGAAGGTCTTGAAGGCTCTACTGGAAAAACACGGGAATTACTTTGAAGGGGATGAAATTGATTTGGAAAAATAAATACAGAATTTACATTTTATAAAAAAATTCACCTTACTTTTTGATCACAGTGTTAAATTGTAATTTTCGCATCGATTAAACGCACTATTAAAATTTAATAATACGTGACGACTATTGAAATGTTAGTTTATGGATTTTGGTCGAACAGATGTTGTAAAGTATAAAAGTACAAAAAAGGCCGCCCGTCGAGCCTTTCGTATATTTTTCTCCATATACATTATTCAATTATGTTATTATCGAGAGGCTTTTGAATCGATGAAGAGCGATGGGGTACAAATGACCCCGAAATAATTCATTGTTGAGCGCACATGTGTTCCGTAAAACGGAGAGTTTAACTAATTCGATATCGATTGTGAGGGAATTTGAAACTTTTCAATTGTATACCGAGCATTAAACTATAGTGTATGCATGTCTGTTTGTTGCGAGTAACGTCTAAATTCTAAAATAGAAATTTGATAATATTTTTAATGTATATATTATATATATATAAGTGTGCATGAATATTTGTGAAAACGTCAGAACGTTGATTCAATTTTAAAATATGAAAAAAACACCACAAATAATATATTTATTATATATATATATATATATATATATATATATATATATATATATATATATCTGTACATATAGTAGTGAGCATTAGAGATATTTGGGTTAAGCCCCTTGTTCAAAAGGGCAGGTTATCCCTCAGGAGAATTAGGGAGGAGAAATTTATTTCCTAGAAAAATATTACGCCACTATTTCTCTTATTGTTGAAATAGTTCATAATAATAATAAAAAAAAAAGATAAATAAAATGTCTTCTTCCACTTACGCCATTTTGCTCCGTTTTATATATCTATTTTTCGACATCGAAATTTATCTTTGAATAAAAATCGTACATTCGCATAAAATTGGCGATGTCAAAATACACAGTGACACTTCGGTATTGAACCTCAAAATCCGTAATAATTATTAAATTACGTACAAGAAGCAACGTTATATATATATATATATATATATATATATATATTATAATAATATTAAAATGTCTATTATTTTAACATCACTGACAATTTAATTAAATTTTAGTATGAAATAATTTATTATAAATATTATATTTTGATACAAACAGTAAGATTTTCATATAAAATATTTTTTTTGATTATTCATTAAGAATAAATTCAATTTTGAAAATTAATCAACAAACGGATCAGTATCGAAAATTGATAAACGTTAAGACGCCGCAACAGGCGACAATATATATGGTAAACGAAAAAAAATACACCCCATTCCAACCCTTAGAGAGAAGGGGAGGGGGTGCAAATAAATCAAACAAAAACTCGACAATAAACATCGTAAGGGAGTGACTGCGGAACCGTTTTTACCCGCGAATAAATATTCCTATAATAAATTAGTCCGGCGAATCGTGGGGTCGTTTTTACCCCCCCCCCCTCCTCTCAAACCGTAGTCGGGGGGTTAAAGGTACCGACCAGAAATTTCGACATCTGCCCATTTGGGTGTGTGTGTGTGTGTGTGTGTGTTATTTCACATGAGCATATAAGCGTGCACAGCAGTAACTTATTACAGTCATCAACGTAACAATTGTAAACGGAACACGGTTAACTCGCTTTAGACCAGGGGTTCTCAATCTATTTTTGATGCGGGTCGGTCGCTTCGCTAATTTGCCGCGAGGTGATTAATGCAACATTACACAAATATAACAAAACTAAATATGTACATAAAAATTATGTTATATAATAACCGGCGCTAGACTAGAATATAATTGCTCTAATTGAAAATAAATATACATATATATACTTATATTCTAATATTAAAATAAATATTAGAAATTGTTATAAATAAAATTATTATATAACGGCACTAGTTTAAATCATTATTATTTATTAACATTCATTTAAACATTTATATTAAAAGTATGAAAATATATTTAGTGTATATTTCGGATTCAAAATATTACTATTAATTCAGTTTTTTTAATAAAGATGAAAAAATTTAAAGATAAAATCTCAAAACAAAATTGATAGTTAATCTTTTTCTTATCTAAAGATTTAAACTCGAAATTTATTATACAATATATAAAAAAAATAACGATATGTAAAGATTTAAAATCATTTTAGTGCGATTAATAAAATTTGAACAAAAAAAAAAAGAAAGACGACTGTGTTAAATTTATAAAAATACGGAAACACTGATATAAATTATAATATAATGACGTGAAATAAACGTTTGAAACGGACCGCAAATACGCTAGGTTGACCGTCACTGATTTAACATATTACTGAAAACGGTGGCAATTATTTTTCAAAAACCGCGTATCCCCTTCCGTTTCGGTACCCCTTTATTTTATTAATTAATTATATATATATATATATATATATATATATATATATATATATATATATATATATATATATATATATATATATATATATATATATATATATATATATATATATATATATATTGTTTAACTGTTAAAATATTTTAATACGGTCGATTGTTGTACAAAGCTTCGGATTCAATGCTAATTTACAAACGACACGAAATTAATTAATATTCATTTCTAGTACGTGATACGACGAAAAGTTCAAAAATATAATACTGTGACCACACGATTGTCCGTTTTTTATATTTTTTTTTGTGTATGTGCACTCGTTTGTATGTATTATATAATATATAATATGTTAATTTTGTGACAAAAGCTCGGCCATTGTTTTCTGATTCGAAATATACGCGGTACGCAAATGAGAACCATCATAAAAATTCATTTATACATATTTTTTTTTCTTCAATGAAAATAGTAATGTGTGTATGTGTGTGTTGATGTATATTTTATGCTAAAATCCTAGAATATATACGATTCTTTCGAAATTAACCCGTTAATGCATTTTTAAATTATAATATATAACACTGTGATCAAAAAGTAAGGTGAATTTGTTTATAAAATGTAAATTTTTTATTTATTCTTCCAAATCAATTTCATCCCCTTCAATAAAACACACTTTTGCCAACGTTTTTTCCAGTTCTCGAAACAGTCGGAAAAACTTGAAAGAAAGATTTGAATTCATAATTAGCGTCGATTTATATCAGGGGCTCTCAACTTTTTATTATCAAGGGTCGCGATAATCATTAAATTATTCAAATATTTTGATGCAAAATCAATTTGAATACATTTTCATTTTACAAAAAAAACAATTCTTTAAATTATATAATATATTTGTATATAATTTTTAAATTTCGTATATGCAATCCGAATTTTTAAACATGTAAACAGATGTGTTAACGAGAATCGTAAGAAATAAATTATTCCCACATTAAATATTGTTTTTGGCTATAGAATATAATTCGGTCCGACCCGTATGCGTCACTGCGCTATTTCTTCAAAATTGACGGTCGGATAAACTTAAAATAAAATAATATATATATATATAATATACAGTTAAATTTTCTTCCGATAAGTAAATGTGGGATCTAAATCATGAATTGTGCTAATATGCCAAACGGAATATAATCTAAAACGGGTGTGTGTGTGTGTGTTTGTTTGTATCAAAATCACGCTATACCAAGTCCATTACAATATTTATTACCAAAGTTTTATTCAATATATGGGTCGATGTATAAATTGTACATTTAGAAACTTTAATCGAATTTGTGGAATAATATGAATATTGAGATGTTTGTCTTTCGTTAATAAATATATTTATATATATATTGTAGTACAAAATGCTTCATTACTGTCGAATATTACAAATTAAATCGACGATTCTCAAATATATTCGATCATTTGTAATGATCTTTAAATGTAACCATTTATTTAATTGAGTGATATTAAAATTATATGTTCAGCTATAATATAATATATATATATATACCTTAGTAATGATCTGCTTCTATATGAATCTAACGTTTGAAAAAGGGTGACCATGCGTCGAGGACAACAAAATTATAATTGACACAAATCTCGTTTTTCCGTTGCGCTTTCTCAAATGTTTTTCTATCACGACATCAATTTTCTTAATTGATATATTAGTTTATTTGTCGTTTTTTATTTCAAAAATATTTATCGAAAATTTGAACTTGTTAATCGTGAACAAATCATCCATAAAATTATATCACCGATGTATTTTTTTTAAATAGGAAGCAGATTCAAATACAATACATATATATATATATATATATATATATATATATATATATATATATATGTAATTATTATAGTAAGATATAACAATTGACGTGCAATATATCAAATTTCGTAAACTGAAGATACAAACGGATATGCATTGTGTGCATTTTTGCATTGAATGCACAACAAAAAAAAACAAACAACAAACACTTTTTTCTATTATATCTACGTACGCATAATGCGAACACACATACAAGCGGCATAAAAGTGAATACATTTCTATAGGTTAAAAAGTAAATTTCGCATATTATTCATAATATTTTGAATCACACACACACACACACACACATATATATATATAAATAAATTTTTAATATAATATAACACTTTTTTATTCTGAAGTTTTAACTTGAAAAACACAAAATCTAACTCACGTTATAATATACAATTTAGCGACGACACGTTGTACGAAAAGTAAAAAAAAAAAGGTTTACGACCGCTGCACCAAGCGTTACTCATAACCTCACAGAACGTACAATAGTTACAAACTGAAAAGAACGTAGTGCGCTTTGCGATATATACTCATTGTGCTCTCGCAATTCGTACAGATGGGTCCAAAAATGAAAAAAAATCAATTCACACACACACACACATATATAAATATATATAGAAACGGAAATATTTCGAAAACTATTGACGCCATATTGTATATAAAGCACGTGTATTTTCGAGCAGCAAAGTGCAGCGCTAATGAAAAATAAACCACTCAGCCACATGTCAATTTTTTTTTTTTGCAACGACCAAATGTTTCCGTCCATTAAAATTCACTTTTGGATTATTACTTATTCATAAAAGCGTATGCATACACGTTTTTTTTTTATCATTTTATAATTTTTTTTTTTATTTTTCAAACGGGCGCATTTTTAAAAAAGTGAAAGAATTAAATGCTCGTTTTTTTTTCCGCGTCCACCCTGTAGATACAGTGGAGACGCGAATGTACATGAAAAAAAAATTGCAATATGATGAGCTTTTGATGGGGGCGACATAACGTATGCCAAAAATTTGGAACAGTTTGAGAAGCGATGACGTACGTATAATCTCAGTATAAATATGTAAACAGTGGCGTGCATTTTTTATTTTCAATTTTTTTAAATTAATACTTAAATTTATAAATAATTTTAAACGAAAAATATAGAATTAGATAATTTATATATTGTATATTATCTAATATTTGTATAACGTATTTTAATTGGTTATGAAATAACTAATTACGGTCTAATTATAAATGAGCTACTTTATGAATTTACCCGCTTACTTAATAATTAATATAAATATAACTTCTTATACAACTAAATTATGAACGGTTTTAGTATAAAAAATAATATTTATAATTAAAATATAAATGTTAAAATTCAAAATAGAATTATTAAATTTAAAACGACAGCAGCGCCACCGATTTGTATAATATAATAATTTCAATATCTCTGATAATATATATAATGAAATCACAGATTATAACGTATTGAATATTCATACGAAATTCGCTTTACGCGGTTCCCGTTTGAACTGAACTCGCTTTACGCGGTTCCCGTTTAACGAGTTCTCATAATCGCGCCGTATATAAATTACTGCGATGCATTTATTTGTTCGCGAATATTTCGAAAACGGCGACGAAACTTTGTCGTGTTCTTCGGCGAACGGTTTTACATCACTTTTACGACACTATAAATACGTGTAAAGTGAGTAAAATTGCGGTTATCACTCTTTTTACCGCGATGCAGCGGAAGTTTTTTAATCGTCGCGTAAATAATAATTAATATACTGAGACGACTCGAAAACGTTATGAATTTCATAGTGGAAATAAATAGTAAAGTAGCTTGTGTTCGCTATATATAATATATAGACGTTATATAAAGTGTATTATAAATATTAAATATTATTATACTGAGTGGACTGTTTATTGTGTTGTAAAATATAAGTGTGAAGTTTGTTATTTTTACACTTTAATATGAACCGGAAATTTTCTATAACCATCTAACAAGTAATTGGTAAAATTTATTACATATATTAATCTTTTAATTGTGATCAATTAATATTGCCACATTTAGATATGAGTTTTTGGTTAAAAATTTCATATAAAATAAGACAATAGTAAAATGAAAAGGCACAGATTATTCGCATATCGGCAGACATCAATTTCTTAATGGGTCACGAAGGGAACAATCTGTGACAATGGGTTATATGCCGCGCATCTCATTCCATTGCACTTCTCTTTTTTTTTTTGTCCAATAAGAGGACACTGTCCTCATTTGGTCCATTGTCAGATAAAGAATGGATCCGCGGCACCATTGAGCTGGACTATCCATTACTGCGAGATTTCTTTCTTCTGCGTTTTATTTTACATTTGTAGCTGGCTGCCTGTTGGATGCATATAAGGGAGCTGCTCGTGTGTCTTCATCCATTATTCGATTTGGTACAATAGAAATCTCGTTTGTATGGTACATATATGATATTTTTTAAACTTTTTCTCGATATTAAACTGCATTCAAATGGCCTAAGAAAGAAGTAAATGCCATATTGCAAGATAAAAGATGACGTTTAATGGGGGACCAGTGAAAATGATGCATCACATATGGAAATATAAAAGTTAGTTTTAAGTAAATCGTTAAACTTGATAAAGAAAAAAGAAATAGAACATCATTTACAAATATTAGACAAGTCATTTTTAGATAGAGATAAAAAATTTTAAGTTTACAAATATTATGCAGTGACAGACATACATACTGACAATCGTCGCAGAGACAGAAAGGCATGGGATAAGAAAATCTATACAATCGAAACGACACGTACTCCGAAAGAAAGGAAGTCACATAGCCAAAGGACGACCATCGGAAGGGAGAAGGATCGGGAAATAAAAAGTAGTGCGCAGTAAAAACGTTATACAAAAGCGGTAACGTCGTCGTAAAGGGTTAACGATTCGGACCGTTGCCGTTTGATGTGACTCGGGGTCCGTTTCACCCGTGCGGTTAAACCCTTTAGGGTACGTAAAGCCGTGGACAGAAATCGACTGCAAAGGGTCGAATTGCCGATTCATTTCAATTTTTAATCTCGTGTTCGGTTCTTAATGTGAACCGGGGAAAAAGTGCGAGATCCATATATTTCGGGGTGTCGGTTTTTTTTAAATAAAAAATGAAAATTTGTTGTTTCTGAAGATGGGTTTTGGTAACAGAATCAGTCAATATTAATATAAAAATATAAATTATAAAACACTCGTTTGAGTTTTAATATTATCACAGATTACATTATATCAATGATATTAAATTATTTAAAAGAAACACAAAAATATATAGAACTAATGATCTAATTATAATATTATGAAAATTATAAATAAATTCACCGATAAGGACGTATAGAGGTCAGTAGGCGATGAGACACCTATATGATAAACAAATTATAAATCGAGCAGAGGTCAGCCTTATAAAAACAAGATAAAAGTGAGAATGTGGCGCGAGACACGTAGAATTTTATGTCAGGAAATAAAACGGATTTAAAAAGAAATATTTTGAGATTGAATTTCTTTAATTTTAAAGCCACGTCTCTCTTTCGTGCAAGATTTTTATTGATTCCAAAATAAATATATTTTAGTATATATATATATATATCAAGAGTAGGCAACTTTTTGCTTCCAACGTGCCACAAAATTTCCATTCAAATTTTTGGTTTAAAAAAAGGATTTCTGGAGCATATCACTTTATCTCTAGAGTATAATGCGCCCCATATTGGCCACTTCTGGTATATATATATATATATATATATATATATATATATATATATATATATATATATATAAATGAAATGAAAAATTTAGCGATGCAGGTCATGTCAAATAATCCATATCTTTATGACAAGTTGGCAACGGGAACGATTTCGCCATTTGCATTGGAGCAAACGCGCATTCTTGGGAATAGCAAAAGATTTCGCCGACGATATATATATATATATATATACGTCGAAGCCAAGTTATTCCACAAATCTTTCATCAGGATTGCATCGTAAATTCGAAGGCTTTATTCGAAGAATTCATTCGGCTTTTGCCTCGCGGCGGTCAACCCGGTGAGCCTTAAAAAGGCACCAGATTAGCCGACGTTATGCGCTCTTAATTGAGGACTAGGGCGAGGGGTGGATCCACGCAAGGGTAATTAATTGGCTCACTAATCCAGTCGGAGGGTTCCAAGTGTTTCCTACAGGAGAATATTTCACTTTGGGATACGCCAACTTTTCGATACGGCAGCCCATTTTGCGCCTGTTTTCAATTCGTTTATTTCACGTTTACTGTTGTGTATTCGCTTGCACAATTCCGGACTGCTTTTATTGGGGCAACTTTAATTTATAACCGAGCAGTTAATTCCGGTTGATTTTTTCGTAATATAAATCTATAGACTAAATTTGATTAACAAAAATTAAATGCATATTGCATATCTAACTATTAGCATAAAATAACAATATAATATAAATATTTGATGTAAAAAAATGAAATATTAAATATATATATATAATTATTAAAATAATTAAATTTAAAATAATTTTCAAAAAATAAAAATATATATATTATATATATATATTTTCATATAAGGCTTCATTAATACCGTTTAACTGATCGTTTTCCCAGCGGATCGACTTAATTACTATCCGAATCGAAGCGACGATTCTCAAAATGTCGCGATTATTAAAAATATATATATTTTATGTTCGTTAAAATCGAATTTTGTCAATCCGCGTGACATTTCACCGTCAAACCAAAAAAAAAAAAACAATAACAATAATCTACATAAAATACGCCGTGATTCTTCCACGAAGGCACTTCGACTTTATTACTTTTTTATATTACATCATTTTTATTGGGCAATTCGAGTTCTTTATTGAAAAACTTCTATGTTTTCTTATATATATATATTTTTTTTTCGTCATTCCTTTATCCTGTTTGTGTAATATACCGAGTTTTTCATTACACATTTTACAACTCTCTCTCTCACACACAAGCGCATTAAATTTATTTATTTATAATATTTCCCTATTTTTCTCAGCGTCGCCTTTTTTTTCTTTTTCATTTCGTCGATGTTCATACGTTTATTTTAACCGATGCCGAATTACATTTTCAAACGTCGATCCGATAAAAATAAAGACTCGATATATTTTGTACGTGATTTTATATGTAAATTTGTTAAAGAAGATCTTAAAAATGAAACACGTTAACACTTTACCGCGGGGTCCAGTTTGTTTGAAAAAATTTCGAAAAATACGATGTAATATTTTTTTTCATATAGATCAAATATTTATTTAACAGATGACATTTTTATTTTACGTAAAATTCAATCGTATTACTGCGTTACCACCGTTTATCATCGGACGACGCAAAGCGTATTACTACGCTTTCCCCCGGTTAATGTGCTAAAAAAAATGTTTTGAATAAATTTTATCGACATGTTGAATTTTGATTTTCTTTAATATAAAATTAAATTTTAGAAAATAGAATATATAATAAATATATAGAAATTTTGAGAGACGATGCGTAAATCGCAATCAGGTTCCGAGTACCGGTTAGATTTATGCCGGACGATTAAATGGGGAATCTTAATACAATCTCGACGTTACCAATAAATAGTTGAAATACTACAGTATCTCCACAGTAACTAACCGGTGTCAGTAACTCATCCTGGCCCAAAGGAACGAGTGGAAAAAGGGAAAAGTAAGCAAAGATCACTAACGGAGATTAATGACGGAAATGTTCGCCGTTCTTTCGGCCGCATCAACGCCGAAAAGTCCCCATTTATATACTTGAATTACTGTATAAATTTCCATTTTCAGACGCTGCATTTTAAATAGTGAAAATATCGACTAGCGGAAAACAAAAAAAAAAAAAAATCGGAAAACGACGGGGAAAAAACGCGAATCTCGACGGATTTGAAATTTATGCGCGTGAAAAATCGCACTAAAGAAACGTGCAAAAATTCGAACGCCTCAAGCGACAACGTCGTATATATGTAATATTATAGATTTTTTTCAAATTCAATTGTTGCTAATGTGACGCATATTGCATATACACCAAAACCTCGATGTGCGTCGTTAATTGAAACCGGAAGAAGACGACGCAAATCGAAACGAAGCTCTAACATAGTGTTTCCCAATCTTTTTTATGCAATGCCCCGCCTTAACCTTTCTAAAATTTTTATACCCCCTCCCCCCTATTTAACGTACATAATTTTTAACATTAAAAAAATGATTTGTTCACTTAAAAAACATTAATGATAGGTTCTAGGAAGAAATTATTATGAGATAGTTAACAAAACATAGTAAGTAAAATTTCAAAACACATAATAAAAAATTGAAATTCAAAATAATTTTGAATTGCCCTTCCCCCACTTAACTACAAAATTGTCCCCATGTGGGGCGTGGGCCTCACGTTGGGAAACATGAGGTCCACTAACACCACAATCATCATTCACACGGGTCACTATTACAAAGACAAATCGATACCATTCATTTTCGCGTGAAATTTGAAATTAAATATTGAAAAATTTAATAAAATTTGGCAACGCAAATCGACGCAACTTTGAAATTTTGGCATATTTGATTTAATCACATTTAATTTATTCGAGTTCATTTTACATATTCAAATAAATATAAGAGAGAGAGAGAGAGAGAGAGAGAAAAGAAACGTTCCGCAAAACCGAGCAAATCCCGACAAAGAAGAGACCGAACCGGCGCACTGTGTGCATGTGCATTGCTAATGCGATTCACCGTGGCATTTCGTGGCATTCCGTGGCATTCTGTGGCATTTTCTCCAACGTGAAAGACCCAACCGGCTTACGCCATGTCTGAACGGTTGTTTCGTGGCGAGAAACACGGAAAGCCACTTGCAACAAAACTCATTACTCACAATTACAGCGTAAATATTATATTTCGAGAATGAACTTAGTAGATTGCGGAAGTTTCTTTGGTAAAATGGAAGCCATGCCGACGTCTCGGCGACCCGTTTCACAATGGAGCATATTCAAAATTAGGCCACAACACCTCAAATTATATTTTTCGTCTATATTATACATTAATTTATCCATGATTTGTAAACGTTCAACTTTCTAGTTTAAATTTACAGTTTATAATTGTACCGCTTTCGGGATCCGAATATCAAATGTTTAAATCGTATTATAACAATATTTTAACATGATAATGTTGAACATTTAATCACAATTAGTACGAAGATAAATTGTAAAAGTTTTTTTCGACTATTTATTTTAAATATTAAACAGCGTAAATGGTCTTTGTAAATTTGTTTATCTTTCTATTTTATCGTATTTATTTGACGAGATCCATAATAATGTATATTTTATGAATGAAAACAAGATTCAAACGAACGACTTGTTGTATATTTAATAAGCGTATTACCAATTACTTTATTGAAAATGTATTTTAATGATTTATTTCTGTCATAAAAATATTTATGAATGTAATCCTAATATAACACTGTGATCAAAAAGTAAGGTGAATTTGTTTATAAAATGTGAATTCTTTATTTATTCTTCCAAATTAATGTAACCTCCTTCAAAGTAATTCCAAAGCTTTTTTCAGTCCTCGAAACAATCTTCTTCCTTCTTCAATTCGGTCTTTATCTCCTCAATCGTGTCAAAACGGCGTCCCCACATTGGCATGCACGGAGATCGCACGGAAATCGCACGGAGCCAAATTGGGCGAATACGGTGGTGCATTATAACTCGGAGATAATTAAACCTTTTGACAAACAGACGCTTTGCAAATGTTATAAACAGTCCTAACAACCTAAGAAAAAAAATATAATTTACCTGTATTCCGAATGTCCGGGAGTTTTAAATTCACTTTACTTTTTTATTACAGTAATATATACAAAATACAATATTTAAAAATTTATTATTTTTCTTTAGATCATATAATATAAACAGTAAATAATGTTGCAAAAATTACATACTCCTGATTTATAGATATACATAAAAATATAAATTAAATAAAAATTGACGCACAAACGATCGATTTCGACGAACAATCCTTAAAAATAAAATAAACGGGGCACATTTTTAAATAATGAAACGTGGAAAATGTTACTAAGGCGTTGACGTTAATAAGGATTACGGGATTGTTGTCGATAAATAAATTATTATTGAAACGAATCCTTTTGATCAATTATTATTAGTCAAACGATGGATTTGAATCTCGACACTTTTGTCGAAATTAACACGATCCACCGCTTAATCACTTTCAGGTGCTAAATTAGAACGAATAATATCGTTCTCACAAATCGTAAACATATTTTATAACGGGTATATTTATTATTTCGGACGTCTAATAAAGTTTAATTGTTGAATAAGTGACGAATTTAATTTGTTTTATTAAACTTTTAGCCTGCTAAATAAGCTCAGTTTTAATGTCTGAATATCTATTATCATATATATTTATAAAATGCTTGCGCTGACGTGCGGCGACGACGACGACGACGACGGTCTCACGCTGACGTCATTTAATACGTCAAAATATACATCATCGTCGTGTCGACGTTCGATTTATTAATAAAATGTTTTAATTTACGATTCGATTTTGCTTCCAATGCGATCATAACGACACTTTTCGTGACCATAATTTTATACATTTTTTGGATTCGCACACGGGTCTACTTGTATTGTACAAAATATGCGTGCTGATTGTAAAACCTAGTTTTCTCCTATCTGTCAGTTTGAAAGTTAAATAATAAGATAATAGATTGGAATGTGTTGATATAATTTTTGCATATATGGACTCATTTATATAATACACTTTAAAGTTTAGTATATATATATTTATTTGATACATAGTTAATCTATATGATCTAAATATTGTACGGTTTTAAAACGAGCGTAATAAATCGCACATTTCGGTTAACGCGTCGAATTTTCCGCTGTGCGCGGTTTTAACGCACAAACGATAATAACGACGTCAACTATGATGATGATTATGATAATGTTAATAATAATAATAATAATAATAATAATAGTCATAAAGGTAATAACAGTAATAATGATAATAGTATTTTACAATAAGGGACGCGGACCACAAACGTTGAAATTGCTTCGCGGGTTTCGCCAATTTGAATTCGGTTTTCAAAATTAATAGAGTTTGTGCGGCGCTTCGCTTGAATTATTCCTGAGCGGTTTAACCGCGCGAGAAACCCCTCTTCTTCTTATTACATCAACAGTAAATTTAATCGAATTAATCGAAATAACCCATTCTCGCCGACCTCTTCAACCCCCTATCAACACGGACAAGTCTCGACACGAGAAACAGACGTCGCGTATATTGGCGGCGAATTTCGTACGACGTTCGACTTTCTAATTGTGTCACGTGTCGAAGAAAAAAACTCATATACGAAATAAATTTGGATAAAACTTCGGAGAGAAAAAAAAACGGCAAAATTTTTATTAACCCTTTGCATTCGAGCGGTGCCTTTTGATCACCATTTAGATTAATGCAAAAATTCGATGACTGTTTATATAAATTTCATTGTAATGAATTTTTATATTCTTTATGTAAAATGACACTATTTTAAATAGATAAAATATTTTCTTATCATAAATTAGTCTGCAATCAATTGATTTTCAACAATGAAACTTTTTTTTGTTAAAACTTGATAAAACGATTGTGTAAATTAGTATACTTTAATATATTGTTTTTTATTTTAATATTTGAAATGGTGGCGATATTTTCTTTTAGATTTAAAAATGTTGAATTTATATTTGTAGTGCAAAATTCGCCAAAACGCTGCGAAACATCTCGACCGCAAAGGGTTAAAATGTGCGCCAAATGATTATCTGGCACATTATCGGATATCGCACATTACAATAGTATTTTAATTATTTTTTTTTTAAGTGTCGTCCACATTCCATTTCTTTGCATAATGTGCGTCCAGCTTTACATCAAATAACAGTACAAAAGTTAATACGCAAAGACGAGCTCTGGCAAATATTTAGAATCGCATTAAACGGTGTTTGAAGGGCGCCGGCCAAAGTGTTCTATTTGTTTTTAAACCTTTTCAAACTAGGTTTTGTTTGTCGTTTTACTATTACTACCTTTCGTAAACAATTTCACCGCTTAATGTTATTTTAGGACGGTAAGTTTCTTTTTTTTTTCTTTTTTTTTTTAATTTGTCGTCTTACTAACTCGAAAATGTAGTCTTTGTTTGCTTTGTATATCGTATATGAAATTGTGTATAAATACGCCTAGTCTCCCCTGTAAATCCGAAGATTAATTCTAGAGCTTTCTCCCCTTTTTGATTCGTGTAAAAAAAATAAATATCAATTACATTATTTAGTATATAACACAGTTTAAAATTCATATACGATGGAAACAAGTCATCAATTATTCAGAATATATATATATATTTTTTGATTAACAATAATTATGAATTCATTAATAATTGTAATGATGAACTATCGTAAGATGGTAAATTTTGAACGGCGATTCTCAAATTTTAAACAGACGCCGATTGGAATCTCAAATATTAAACGAGCACTTCGGATCATTTTATAGTGAGACAATTCATTATTCATACTATTCATACTAAAGCTTTTATCGATTTAATTCGGAAACGTTTGAGAAACGCCGCTTGGCCAAAAGCGATTTTCAATTTTGCCTATGGATTAATTAGAAATGAAAACGGACGAAATAATGATACGATTTATTCGATTTTTTATATTATACATAATATTAATAATCTTTAGTGATTCTCAAAATTTTTTCAAACTAAATTCTTAAAAATAATTAAAATTAGCTTTCGCGATTTTGCGTTGATAGGCGCCGGTTTTTTCCTATTTTTTACGACAGCGGTTCCCAACCTGTGGTACGCGAAAGATTATTTAGGAGTACACAAAAAAAAAGTTATTATAGCGGAACACGCTAAAGAGATAATCGGGTAAAGGGGTACACTGATGAAAAAAAATTGGGAAACGCTGTTTTACGATATCGTTTTCGGTAAAATCGTTGATGTGCCTCGTCGTAAAATATATATTTAGTGCCCGGGCACCGCGATAAATTTGTTACGCCGTCTCTCTATGCTGAATTTTTAATAAATAAATGATTAACAAGAAAGGAAAAAAAAGTGAAATAATAAAACGAAAAACAAGTACCAAAAAAAAAGAAAAAGAAAAAGAAAAAAGATGAGGAGAGGGGGGGGGAGAAAAAGGAAATCGATGGACGAATTTGAAAAATTTCCGCACAATGAGCTCCTCATTCATCATCGAGCCTCGAGATGAAATTTATCAAAAGACGTTCGTTATTTATTATTATCCGCGCGCTTCACAATTCAAAACGAAATGAAATACGATCAGAAAAGAAACTCAATATATATATATAAAATAAAATAATAATATTATATAAAAAAAATGTATATAGAAAAGACAGGAAATAGCCGTAAATATAATAGTTTGGGGCACGTTTGTATTACACAGTCGGATTATTGTTTGACCGGATTTGTTCCCTTTTTTCTGTCCCCCCCCCCGTCTTTCTTCCCTTCTCCTATCCATCCTCCGTATTCGCTTTTACGGTACGTTTGAGTCCCGTTAAATCGCGAATAATACAGATATCACATATCAAAAATGTATATACATATCTAAAATACATATATATCTAAACGTATATAGAATCATCACAAAGTATTTAAATAATAAAACGATATAAAAATTACAATATTCGTCAATTTATTTTATAAACAATTTCTAATTAATTATTGTAGTAATCTAATGGTGATCTAAATATTGTTAGTGATTTTTTTTTACAATACAAATATTTAACGTAATTTTATAAAATAATTTCAATAATACAATTTTAATACTTTGTAATAATAATTCAAAATTTATTTTTTAAACTAAACAAATGAAATTTAATGTCGATTAAAACGAAAATTAAAGTTGATTTCTAAATATTTACAAAATTCTGAATATAATAATTTCTAAATATTTTATCTCATATTGCGTTTGCTGAATTTAATATATAATTGAGAAAGACTTTCTTTATAAATGAAAATAATTTATATTTAATTTCTTCAACAGATCAAAGCTGACAAATGAACATTTTGACGTCAAAACACGTCATTTTTTATAGAAGAGTTAAACAATGTTTTTAATTTATATAATTTAAAATTTGAAAAATAAAATATATTCATAAAATTCTAAATGTATAAAAATAAAAATATTTTTAATTAAATAATATTAAAATTTATTTTTTTTAATATAAAAAAATATTTGAGAACCACTGTATATACTGTTTAATACTCATCAGTATCATTACATATACAATATATATTGCGTATATATTTTTTTAAGAACACGCAGCTTGGGCTACGTAATAGTTTTAAACGCGGCCAAGAACTTTTGTAACGGCCCTGTATATATGACTTCTTCATTCAATAGACATCAAAAATAAAGCCGTTCGGTCGTGAAGCGTTTATTGGTCGACTTTACGGGGTCGTAAGCAATAATAACAACTCATAATAAATATATAACAAGAAGCTTGTTCTCATCCACTGTAAATATTTTCTTTGCGGAAATGTTTCTATTTGCTAGAAAACGCTTCCTAGACATCTACTGTCCCAACCCCCTTTCCCCCTTCTCCTCTCACATTTCGCCCTTTTAATCCCATATAATATTTTATACTAGCCGTATATATATATATATATATATATATATATATATATATATATATATATATATATATATATATATATATATTGTTATTTTTTTCTTCGTTTGTTATTTCGCTTTTTATTTCCGTCATTATAATCATTAATAACTTTTATTGAGGACGAGGCGATGTGAGTAAAAAAAAAATGGCGATTTTTACTATATTATTTTATACGACGACTTGTGAGTATTGTTTGGTGGTTTTGAGCGTTCGCGCGAAACGAAAGCGACGCGCGTTAATCCAGCGATCGTCAACCGTTTCTCAATGCGAGACGTCGGTCGGACGAAATGTTCAATATTCGACTAGGTATTTATTTAACGCTTCATAATTGGAAATTTTTATATATATTACTATTATTTTTATTATTATTATTATTATTATGATAAAAAGTTTTAGAATGACTGATATATATATTATGATTTAAGATCGCAGTGTTTTTCATCATTTTTTTTAGTAAAAATTTAATTTTAAATATAAAATTTAAATTTTGAAAAATGTAAAATATAAAAAAGTGTGCTTATTACTACTGTGATCAAAAATTAAGGTGAATTTGTCAACTAAAATTATCGGGCATTAGGAAGGCAGGTAAATTGTATTTTTTCCCTAAGTTTATAGGACTGTCTATAATATTAAAAGGTTTAATTATATCAGAGTTACACGTGTTTTTACAACTCTCGCTTACTGCGTTAGGTTCTTTGCAATTTTTTTGCCAAAAACTCGGCTCATAACGTTCCGCAACCACCGTATTCGCCTGGTTTCGCTCCGTACGATTTCTGACTATTCAGAAAACTCAAAAGGCCAATGCGGGGACGCCGTTTTGACACGATTGAGGAGATAAAAACCGAATCGAAGAAGGTCTTGAGGGCTAAACCTGAAAAAGACTATTTCCGATTGTTTCGAGGACTGGAAAAAGCGTACGGGGATTACTTTGAAGAGAATGAAATTGATTTGAAAGAATAAATAAAGAATTTACATTTTATAAACAAATTCACCTTACTTTTTGATCTCAGTGTTATATATATATATATATATATATATATATATATATATATATATATATATATAATTTCATAACTCGGTGGCGATTCGCAGTCGAAATTGGGCCAATGTTTGGCCGTGTCGAGTTGAACCCTTTCATATTAAATAAGGTTAATAACTTTATTAGATTATATATTTGGTTAGGTTAGGTTAGGTTAGGTCTGTTCGAAGATTTGAATAATCGCTTTAGATTTAATTTGTTTGGATTGCGTTTACGGCGGGTTGCTTGTATCAATATCAAAAACTAGCCATGAAAATTTTCACAATATTCATCTCGTGTTTCGAAAACATTCCCGATGTCGTATATTCTATACACGTATATGATACAAATTGTTATTATTAAATTTAATTATTTTAATATTAATATTCTCATATTGAAAAGTGCTAACTAATATTTACAAAAAGTTTTGAACTATTTTTGTTTTAAACTCTGTGTTCAATTTTAGTAAATTTGTTACTAAAATATATATACTATATAAAAATAATATTCATGAAATAAGAAAAATATAAGGATTTTTAGTTATATTATTTTTAAATCTATCCTTTTTCAATATAAATAAGAATAATGCTATATTTATTCTATCAAATATTATTTTCACTTAGTTACAATATGATAGATTAGATTGTATTCATATTAAATTATAGAATCATCTTAGAGTTCTAATGCAGAACTTCAAAATTCTTTGATGAATGAAATATATAACAAAAGATAATATAGAACAAAATATGAATGGATATTATTGGATATGATATTAATGGAATTGAAGACAACAATTTGAAATCTAAATTTGAGGATAGAGATGGTTGACGACGACTATTGAATCAGGCCAAGAATCATCAAAGATCTGTAGTGTCTTGAAAGAAGAAAAAGTACACATCAAACATGAGACATTGGTAAGATTAAAAAATATTATGTAAATCAGAGTATTTATAGATTTATATAAATAAAATAATATATTTATTTATACAACTGATGAGAATTTACTGACTGCATAATATATATATATATATATATATATATATATATATATATATATATATATATATATATATATATATATATATATATAATGAACATAAGACGAATATTTTATTTTATTTTTTTTTACACTGAGAAATATCGCGATGTTGACAATCCCTGATCTCTTCCGCTGACATAATTCACGGTCTGTCTACCTTTGTGGTCGATTCATTTGCACAAAATTATGGAGAGTCTACGTTCTGTAGGCGACAGGTGTCACCAACAGACGGTCGCGCGATATTGTAATATATAAAATTTGCAAAATAAAAATGTCAACTCGGACGTTTCGCTACGCCAATATGTCAATACGGACGTCAAAATAAATAAATAAATAAATAAAATGTGCTCGAAATCTATTATAGAAATAATATTTATTTCTTAGAATCTATTATCTATTCTTTTTTTTAGAATCGTTTACGTTGGTTTATTATTATAATATTTTTTTTCATATAACTCATACGATATATTTTCTTCATGTTTTTCAACAATGAAATGAAAATTATAGCCGAAAATAACGACGTTTGACAGGATATAAACTCGAAAATGGCGCGCGATAGTGACTTTTTAATATGTCGTATCATTTTTATATCATTTTTTTTAATGATGTGTAAAAGAAAATAATAGCCGAAAGTGAGATTAACGGACGAAATACGACTTAAAAATAAACACAATATTAAATATAATTTTATTTTTACAAGCCGTTGAAGAAGACAAAAAAAAATGTTTTATTAAATAATATTCCGAATTCAAATGTGAGCCAATCAGTGGCGACGACGGTTTATCGAATTTACCGGTAAAATATTCAGAAATCACAACAAAGAATCGGGAAAAACGAGGGGAAACGTACGAGTCGAACGGGGGGGAGGGGGGGCGTAGGAAATGCGAGAAGAGAAGCAAAGGTCAGGAAAAACCGTCTGGGAAAATGGAGGAAAAACAAAATGAAAATGCGCAGGTAGGAATTTTTCATAGATTCGTTCGGCGTTTTGAACAAAAAAAAATGAAAATAAAACAAGGTGCTTTCGCGAAGACGACATACAAATAAGTAGACGTATTCCATAAATAATAAGACATCAGTATTCGGGAATCGATTGTTATGGAATACTTCTGGAATTATTAGCGTTCGTCATACAGTGATATATAACCGATAATATAAAAATATATATTTTATAAATAATACTGAAAATTGATTATTTTATAAATGATACACGTAGATAATAAATTTATGGATTTATCAATAAAATTTTATACTATTTACTGATTTACTTTATGCAATGTTAGATTTTTGATATATTTTGAGTAAAATTCGAAACGATTGAGAATCACTGATAGTGTTGATATGTATACGAGCTCATTTATATATGTGTGTGTGTATGTGCTTTACGCGTAAATAAAATATAAGGAAAAAAAGTTTTATCTGTAGGCTATGCGAAGCGTGAAAGGAAATCTTGCCAATAAAAGATTCTGCTTGTGTACATTTTTATTGGTATTGTGTGTATTTTTATTATTACGATAATACGAATTCCGATGTATTATATTATGTCGGCCGTACGATGATAATAATAAATAAATAAATAAATAAAATTCGACAAATTTAATCAATAAATCACAACACGCATCGAATCCCGTGGATTACATTATGTGACTGTGGTTATAACTAACCGTGTTTTTGTTGTTGTTGTTGTTGTTGAAAAAAGTGGAACGAATATTGTTGTTGAATGGCAACAATATTCATCGACTGTTTTTTCAGGATATCCAAAAAGTACAAAATGATAGAGAGTAACTCTTAAAACGTATTAAGAAAAAAAAAGATACATAGAGTCGTATCATTGTATTATTATTCGTCCAATCGCATTATCAATTATTTTGTAATTTTTTTTTTAATTGATTGTTGCATTGTCATCGAAATTGAACAAGTATGCAACGTTTCAGCTGAATCGAACATCGGCAAGTGTTCGAAAAATCGATTACAAAATTCCATCCGGACAAACGGACGAGTGAAACTTATATAAAAATGATTCAACGCTAGGGATACATACAAGATTTATTCACAAACGAATTAATTAAAATTAAATTTTAACAGTTCTTCATATATTTTCATGTCCTATATGAAAAATATATCACAATATGCCATACTAAATTCATAGAGAATGTCAATATATCATCATAATTCGATTCGTCGAAAGTTTCCGATCGAATGCGAAAATTTGTCAAGCAAGGATCTATATATATATATATATATATATATATATATATATATATATATATATATATATATATATATATATATATATATATATATATATATATATATTTATATATAAGTGAAATCAACGATGTCCTGATGTTTGAACCTGGACAAATATGTATGTACCTTGCGGCTTTGGTGTACAATTACGTGTTGTGTCCGGCTGTGGATTGTCGTGTCCGCTGTAAAGCCAACAAGCCCAACACGGCCAATAATTAATGGACAAGGTTACCATTTACAAGCTGCGACCGAGGAATCCGGTAAACAATTACCACAGTTGGAAATTATCTCTAAAATGCAGCGAACCAACAACATAAATGCGCTCTTGAGCACACAAACACTCCAATCGATGGATATTCCTCGTATAGTGGGGTCACTATATAAATATATATATATATATATCGATAGGGTGGTCAAACTTCTCGATAGTTCGAGCCATATTTCAAAATTTAAAATTTTTACATATTAAAAAAATAATACTTTCAAAAAGTCACATGTGGCTCGCGAGCCGCAGTTTGACCACCTTTGTTCTATATATATATATATATATGCACACACATGAACCATCAATAAAGTTCATTCATTATTCGATTATAATTCAACAAGTGATCCTAATACACTTGAATGTGGTATAAAATTAAAAATTAAGTAATTGATACAAATGGATCATAGATTTTCACATCTTTCATTTTTTTTTTTAAGAATGATCTTTTCAGATACTAATTTTATAAAATGTATATAAAAATAAAGTAAAAATTGATCATAAATCAATGCGAATCATTTGTATAATTAAAAATATATCACAGCAATCTAATAAGGAGATCCGATCTATGATAGAATATAACAAGCTAAATCGTAATTCATAGTCATGAAAAAGTTTTTAAATATGGAATTAAAAATGCATATGTTTTGATATTACGTTTTTTTCATTCTTCTATATGGACACTAGACTTTAAAAATAGCAAATAAGGAGGTTTTTTTTAAAAAAAACAGATATAATGAATTTTCATTAAGAAAAATACAATACTTCGCCCACATTTTGAAAAATGATAAATACAGACTTCTCCAGATAATTTTGGAAGAAAAAAATATTGGGAAAAGATCTATAGGAAGACGTCAACATTCATAGCTAAAAGATCTTTGTCGTTGTTTCAACTGTTTGTCAATAGAACTTTTTCAAAAAGTTTCGTTAGTCATATGAATCGTCGATTTTCATATAAAAGACAGCGTGAAAAAGAAAAGAAGAAATAAAAATAATTTTCGATAAATATTATAAGATCGTAACTAGCGTAGGCCGCCTGTATTAGAATGCGGCTCGTGTCCAATACTCGAATATACAATATTTTATCTACTGAGTCAAAGGGCGACGAACTTAAAAGTGTGTAAACATTTAAAAGATTCGTTCCAGATAAGAAACAATCGTACCTTTAACGACGACAAATATATAAATATACGGTAATGTCTCATTTTTTTATATTTATTTTTTTTTATTATTATCTATATAGAGTCCGTTATCAAAAAAAGAGGCCATAAGCGAACAACGCTAACGTTTAACAATGATACAAAGCCTCGATAAATTCAAACGGTTATGGAGCTGATAAACGCATTATAATAGAAGTCATCCAAGAATGAAGACACTAACTAGTTAACGTTGCCAAGACTAAAATTATTGCTCTGTGAAAACAATAGTCGTGTATGACGCACTTTGGCGTGAATAATGCAGCAATTCGAAAAATACGATTATAATATTTTTCTATAAAATTAATTTAATTTACATTTTTTTCCGATTGCAAAAATTAAGATTTGAAGCCAAAGTGCGATGTGAAAGTTTAAAGTTGGTCTCGGATCTAAGCTTTTGATATTTAAATATTGAAAGCTCTACAATTATATTATACATGTGACGGATCGAGGAGTTTGAGGGAATAATTTCGCTTAAATTCAAGCGAAACAATCTTCTTCCTTTCCTCTAATACGGCTTTGTGTTTATTTGGAGATAATTCGCCAATAATCGATTAAAGCTTAAACATAGGCGCATCTGCCAGAGGCGGCGCGTGTAAAGGAACGATGAAACGTTTATTCTATTATATTATAAAATATTGTTTTTTATATATATATAAATAAATAGCGATGTAATGTTGAATTAATACGCGATAATTGATTTTATAAAATAAAATAAATACAATTACAAATATATATATTGTCGCCGTATATTTTTTTAACACATCATTTGCGGGAGACTGATTAGTCTGATACGCCATAAGCGGGATACTAAAATATTTTCGCTTATTCTATATAACAATATTTTTTGATATTAGACTTTAACTATTTAAAATCGAATTTTTGAAAGTTCTCGTTACAAATATCTATACATTGTGAAGATGTCCACTGTAAGCTTAATTTTTATTAAACCAACACTCAAATTTCATCATCACCTTCTCAAATTACTGAAGTACTATTTGTTTAATTTTTTTTCCAATTCACAATTACCAAAGTTCACAAATCCTTTCCATACAATTTATACATCTTAATTTTGGTCTCAATATACCCATCTTTGTGTCCAATACCACAGTATTGAATCCCTTTTAACGATATTCTCTCAACATGGTCTTATTCCTCAATCGTATTACTTTAATGAATGCAGAGACCATTGCATCGTTCCTTACACTCCTTCACACATACACACATGCCCGTCTATGGTAATGGAGTATTTTTCTTTTAAGTACTGCTAGTAATTTCAAGTTGAAATAACACTGTGATTAAAAAGTAAGGTGAATTTGTTTATAAAATTAAAATTCTTTATTTACTCTTCCAAATCAATTTCATCCCCTTCAATGTAATCCCCGTCCGATAAAACGAACAGTCTTTTTCCAGTAAATCCTTCAAGACCATTTTCGATTCGGTTTTTATCCCCTCAATCATGTCAAAACGACGTTCCCGCATTGGCTATTTGAATTTGTCGAATAGTCAAAAGTCGCGCGGAGCCAAATCGGGCGAATACGGTAGTTGTGTTGTTTTCGATCACAGTAGTATAAATTTAATTATATCGTACGAATAAAAATATTTTTTTTCACAGTTAATTTGCCGTGACGTTAGCATATAGCGCGATCACGAGCCGCCATATTCTTATTCTTACCTAAATACACGTGTATACAACACAGCATTATAATGATATACGTAACATATAATAACACGAGTTTGAGCTGATAGAGCGTGACTGACTTCCATTATTGGGATTTAAATGTAATCAAAATTCACAGTATCTTACGTTGGCAGCGTTAAATTGAATCAGATTATGCATATGTGTTGTAAATTTCAATATTCTGCGCGCATGGAAACGACGGATTAAACCGAAACACACCGTGTGCCTCGTTTACCTGAAAACACACAACAAAAACAACAAATAAAATTATTAAAAAAAAAAAAACAGATACTGTTCGTGGAAAATTTTGTGAATCTATTATATTAATGGCACGGTTGATCGCGAATAAGCGAGAAAGTTTTAAAAATATGAGACGAATCGTTTGCTGAAAGATTGCAGCTTTTTCAGAAAAATTATGACGTTTTTTTTTTGTATCGAAAATTGCGATTTATGTATATATATATATATATATTGACGTGACAAATTATTTGCAAAAAGTTACACTGAAAACGTGTCATTTTTAGAAAAGTTATGAGCGATAATATAAAACTGATATTTGTATGAAAATATTTATAAATGCATATTAAATATGTGAAATTTGAAAATATCTATAATAGTCAATTTGCGAAGAATCTATATGATGTTATATTCGGATTCGTCTTGATGAAAATATTTTTATACTAAATGCGACTTTTCAACAAAGTTATAATCAACAAGTGGACCCGTGTGCGAATCCGCATCGCGTGTGTTAGGTCATTAGAAGTATACACTATTTTATTATAATATATAAAATATATTCAGTTTATTAAAATTAAATTGCGAATATTATAAAAATAATATAAATTAAAAATTCATCTATTATGCACTTTTATTAGCATCACATTATATATGCGATGACGTCAGCGTTAGAGTGTGAGTCGTTCGGCGCGCGGCGGCGCTATCATTTTATATATATGATAATATAAAGTCAAAAAATATGTTACGACGCCGTAAGACATTCGTTCGTATAATATAATAACAATATTCCATAAACCAGACAGGTCACGGGACCCGTTTATTTGACTAAGGTTTAATTTTGTGAGAACCGTTATTGTTTCAATATTCCAAACAGAATTAACCGAAATAACGATTAACGCTCGTAATTACAGTTTACATAAGCGCTGACCAATTAACTCGATGATAAAAAAAAAGCAAACAAACTGAAGCACGAGCGACATTATTCACCACGAATGCCATTACACGTTTTTAATGTATAACACGTATAAATTATTATTCACTTTTTATATAGAATCTCAACTAGAATTAATATCAAAATATAAAATAATTTACATTTCGCTTACAACATCAATCACCATTTTACCGAAACACACCGCATATATATTTCAGTTATTCAGTACGTTAGATGTACTATAGACGATTTGAATATGTGACGTCGATTAAAGTGTAAGTAGGTTGGAAAGTATTCAATGGATTTCTATTACGTTTAATCCCGGCCATATATATTCAATCTCGGGGTCGTTGTACCGTTAAATTCATTTTTCAACTGTAATAAATTTCAATACCGGTAGATTCCGTGTAATGCGTCGCATCTCCGCGTATATAACTATTATAGAATAGAGAAGAAGAAAAAAAGTAATCGTCTGCTTCGATCGTAGATATTGGTTGTATCTCAATTTATTTTAACCCTAAAACGACCGCGCTTCTTATCGAATCGTACGATCGAAAACAAATGAATAATTTCAACGATTTTTTTAATATATAACACTGTGATCAAAAAGTAAGGTGAATTTGTTTATAAAATATAAATTCTTTATTTATTCTTCCAAATCAATTTTATCCCCTTAAAAGTAATTCCAGTGCGATAAAACGCATTTTTGACAATGCTTTTTTTCAGTCCTCGAAATAGTCGGAATAGCTTTCAAAACCTTCGTCGATTCGGTTTTTATTTTCTTAAACGTGTCAAAACGGCGTCTCCGCATTGGCCTTTTGAGTTTACTAAATAACTAGAAGTCGCACGGAGCCAAATCGGGCGAATACGGTGGTTGCAGAACGATATGAGTCGTTTTTTTGGCAAAAAAATCGTGAAGAACCAAATGCAGTATGACATGGTGCAGTATGGTGATGAAGGAACCAAGAGTTGTAAAAACACGTGTAACTCAGAGATAATTAAACTTTTTAACAAACAGACACTCGGCAAATGTTATAGACAGTCCTAGAAAACCTAGGAAAAAAATACAATTTACTTACCTGCCTTCCTAATGACCGGGAGTTTTTAGTGTGTAAATATGTAAATGTGATTTAAAAAATACGTTTTCAGATCAATTTTTTTAAGATTCATTATTCAACAAATCTATGATAAAATATTATATCTAGATACAACTATAATATATATATATATATATATATATATATATATATATATATATATATATATATATATATATATATATATACTTATAAAAATATATGCGTATTATTTTTGCTATGGGAATACAGATTCTCGTTATAAAATTTCAAACAAATAAAAAGCAATGAATATGATATAATAAATTACACACAATTCAAAATTGCTGCGAATTTCGAATTAACGAGGTTCGCTTGTTTTATTACGGAAATTATTGATTTCACATTACACGATATAAATGCATATAATAAAATAAAATTGAATTATCGAAAATATTAGTATTTATAACTATTATTCGATTTTATATGAAATCGCAGATAAAGAATATTATAATTTTACATATATATATATATATATATATATATATATATATATATATATATATATATTTGAAAAGGGTGATTTGTAAAATCGAATTCAGTGATATCTCTATATATAATATACCATATATATATATTAGATATTTCGAAAAATAGTTTTAACCTTTTTTATCTACGTTCATTGTGAACGTGCATGAATGCGTGTTGTCATAACTGGTTTAGTTTTAATTGGACCAGTGTAAAGTGACGATGCGGTTTTGATTTGTGTGCTTTCGAAAACCACCGCCGTGCTACGGCGTTGTTCAATAAATAAACTTTCATTCAATTTTAACCACGAATTGCAGCATTAATTGGTTACATAATAATATTATCTCATTATATTAAAATAAAATTTATTTTTCTTGTATTGAAAATAGTTCGTTTAATATAGTCGTATATAAGCACAACAGCAGCACTTACCACAAATATTGTAGTGTAAAAAAAAAAGAGGAAAAAAAAAAGAAATAGCCGCGGGGCGTCGGAAACTAATACGGTCTCACCTGCGGGTCTACAAACGGAATAATCCGGGGACCTCAAAGGCACGAAACGCATCACTGATTTGAGCAAATCCCGAAACGACGGTTGTCCCTGAAATCCGACCGAATTCCCCATTTGTACGGAATATTCTTTGAAGTATAATAATACAATGTCCTTTCGGTTTTTTTTTTATGTGTGTGCCTCAAAATTTGTATCGCACGCGAAACGATCTGGGGACAATCGATACAAGCGAAGCTTGCGGAAAAATGATTCCGGAATAATAAAATGTTTTTTTGTGATACAGGTTAAGCTATATTCGTATATATAATATAATATATACGTATAAAAAAAATATATGAATATAAATTAAATATATAGAATATACGAACGAAACATCCTTACTATTCACCAAACGTGGCGCCGTTAGATTTATTGCAACGGGCGATGTTTATCGAATATAACGGATTTAAAAAGACATTTTCATCATTAGAATCCGACTGTAATCGTCCCTCTTATTATTTTGATGGTATATAGGCGTTTATAGCGTTCGGCCATATTTGAGGCGGCGTTAATGGGCGATTGTTTTTATTGGCGAACTTTTCGACGCGTTGAAACGCCGCCGACGCGTCGCTAAATCAACGGCGACAATGGAGAAAGTGAATTTATCGTGTTTCAAAAACACATCTCGCGTGTTAATGGACGCAATAACAATTCGTCACGTGACTTTCGAAACGGGGTGCGGGTTTTTTTTTTTTAAGCGATGTCGGAGCATTATGCACTTTTAGAGCCGGGGACGAGACCCCGGACACTTTATGCGGAGTTACGGCCCCCCCCACACATTTTGCGAAATGCGGTGCATTAGCGGCTTTTCATTCGGCGGGCGCTTCAGTGATTTTTAACCGGTTTTGTTTTTGGATTCTAATAATCTAATTTTTAAAATGATATAATTTTTATTATTAATATATTGAAAAAGTTTGAGAATCAGTGATATATCGATTTATATAATCCGATTAATTCATATTATTTTTAATACAAAAACAATATTTTAAATATAATAATTAAAAAAAAATATTTTTTAAACTCAATACTTGAATTTATATTATAATAAAAAATAAATTAAAAATCATTATATTTATAAATAAAAATTGATAATATATTTTTTAATAAAAAAAAAAATTGAACACCACTGACACGCACGCATACTAATTCACACGTTTTAAAGCAATAAATATGATGTGAATGAAAATCGCATGAAACAAGTGCAATTTTTCAAATCGCTGCTATATAAAATCGAATATATGCTTCGTATATATATATATATATATATATATATATATATATATATATATATATATATATATATATATATATATATATATATAGTAATAAAAAAACTTTTATAACACGATATATCGCACTGTAAGGGGGCTTAGATTTTTTTATAGTATAAATATGCGAATAAATACATAAAAAAATAATAATATTTTACACGTGTCGAATTTTTTTTCTTTTTTGATAAATTCAAAGTTTCGTTTTTTTTTTCATTCATCACGTAAAACGTGACTCTATAATGTGTAATTCGATTTATTTCGGGAATAATTTCGTAATGAAACGTAATTAATGCGTTATTCGATATGTTCGTTCGGGTTTCAGATTTCATCATCGGTTCTCTACTACAACTTCATTAAATCGATAATTTTTTTCCGTTTTTCTTCACTTTTTTTTTTTTTTACTTTTCGCCTTTAGAGGACTTCTCGTGTGTCCGCGACATTTGAGAATGATGAAGAAAAAAAAAGCACTAAATTATCTAAATTTATATAATATATAAATTGTTAAAAATTATATTGATAATATAACAAATCGTTGCAAATCAAAAAAGTACAATATTTTATTATATTTATATATTTTGTACTTTAATAGTTGTTAATATCATTATATATATGAAATGCTAGCGCCGCCGTGCGCCGAACGACTCACGCTTTCACGCTTACGTCATCATAGATATCACGCTAATATAAGTGCGTAATAATATAGTTAGATATATTTAATTTTAATAAACTGAATATATATAATAATAATATATATAATTCTAAATGCCTAACACACATTATGTAAAAAATAATATCGTAATTTCTTCAATTTATTTCGAAAAGATTGAAGAGTTGCAATATTAAGAAACACTAAATATAGTTAAAGTTCAAGAGGATAACTGTAATCTTAAACTTCTAAAGCACTCCGGGTTTATTTAGGAAAGATTGAAGAGATGCAAACTTATGGAACGTTGAACACAACTTAAAAGAACAAAATATAAATTGGAAAAAAAATAGAACGAATAACCGAAAATAATCTAATAATTTTATTAAACTAGTCAAATATTTATCGACAACATGATAAAATTCTACCAGAATAAATATTAAAATTTCAGATAATTTTATCCAAAGTCAAGAGTAAACATTTGTAATAGAATAGAAATTTTGTCTTCACTTTCGATATATAAGCCAATAAGAATGAAAATGGCAATTTTAACAGTTACATCGAATAATATTCAAATTAAACTGTCATATCGTTTCAATTACGCGTGGGGGTCTTCGAAAACTCCATTACCGGATCCAATTTGAAATTATAATTAATCCCGGTTACTATTACTATTATTATTATTATACAATTCGCGACATTACCGGTTTTACATACGACGAAACTGATAAAATTCGGTTAGAAAAATAAATTAACGCGTTACGATGTATCGATGTATATATATATATATATATATATATATATATTATATGTATTAAAGTCAGCGTGAGAGCGTGAGTCGTTCGGCGCGCGGCGTCGTCGTCGTCGTTGTTGGCGCTAGCATTTTATATAATAATTACTAAAACCGTCGGTGAAGTGTTAACAATATTTGTTTCATTTCAAATTATTGAAAAGTATTTAATATCACTACGAATTTCTCATTATTTGCTTTATTCTATCTGAGACGTCGAATAATTGGATTTTGGTTCAATCTTATATTGCCATTGATAAATTTGATATGCCTTCACGTTTTTTTTATTATTATTATTATTTTTTACACTTCAAAAACATTCACACAATACAATTGCAGAGTCATTGTCGATTTTAGATCCAAAACCAATTCCACAATAGATTCACAGACGGTATTCTAAAATAAACAGACTCAATCGAAAACGCATGCATCGCTTCGCTTTTAATACGTTTCAAATACGTCAGCGGTGTTGAATGCGCGGCCCGCACACTTATTTTTTTTTTTTTAAATACGAATATGATAAAATATTGATGCGAATTTTTATTCGTGTTCGATATTTTGTTATATTACTTACACACAGTCTGGTTAGTGTGGCCGCGACTTTAGACCGCGAAAGTAATATCACGAATATTGAGTACGACGCGATTATTTTTACGACGTCGCATAAAGGGCGAGATTGCTGCTACATGCAAATCGACGAATGCATAAATGTTGTTCGTATGCGTGTTACCTTGAGGTCACGGGCGTCGTAAAATGTCGACACGCTTCGACACATATATAAAATCCGATTTTATACCGGTCCCTTGTCTAGATTTGCATTCGTGACCGAAATACGTATTACGTATAATGAGACAGTTCGGGTTTTATCTCAATTAACTTGCACTTGAACGACGGGTCATAATATATGAGAAATAAATTGACTGGCGTTTAAGACCCTACGGTTCACAGTCTACATTTTAGGATACGCATTTTCGATTTATTATATATTTATTTTTTTAATACATAGATCGATATTTAGTATCATTTAAGAGTGCGCGATATTAAAATAAGTCATTATATATTGCAATATAAAAAAAACGTATTTTTTAACGTGTTAAAAAGTTATTATTGCGAAACGGTTTACGGTGCGTCGGTTCTCATTTCTTTTTCATTAAAAATATATTGCGGCGAATGTTTTCAGTGGAAAAATAAAAAAAAACACGATTTTAAAAATTAAGTCGAATTTATAAAAATTTAATACAGTTTTAAAACTGGACGAACGCCGAAGCGTTTTTCACAATGCGAGTCAAATTGAATTTAACCTTTTATGCCTTTCTAATTAAAAGCGTTAATCGAAATTTCTCGACGAAATAAAGTATTCAATCTAAATTTTAATGGGGCAACAGTTTTTCTCAGGACCGCGAAATTAAGTGAAAAGAAAAAAAATTTTTTTTTTTTTTGGTACGATTTTCGATCCGCACCGTTATTATTATGTTGAATTTATAAATTTACGTTTTAATTAAAATAAATAACGGTTGAACACGTCTGAAAACGAGAAATTCGGTCGTTATTGTTTTTTTACGGTTTCGATCAATGGTGATCAACTAATTTTTATAAACAAAATGTTTAATGTTTATAAACAAATTCGCCTTACTTTTTGATCACAGTTTTATATGTAAGACATAGTAGCTTTTTAAACCTATAGAAATAGGAAAAAAACGAATACATCATGTAAAACAATTATTTTTAACTTTATATATATATATATATATATATATATATATATATATATATATATATATATATATATATATAATCGTTAACAATTCTGAAATTTACCGAATTATCACATTAAATTATAATATAATAAAAAATATTTTTTATCTGCAGTATAAACCATTTGAAAAAAAATTTTCACCCTTACCATATATAATAAAAAAATCGGGACAAAAACCCACCCCTGTTTATTTCAATTTTCACGCTCACATAGCAGATGTACAAATATGCAAAATGCAGATATGCATTGCTGAAAAAAAAATATATATATATATATATATATATATATATGGAAAAAAATATATATTGCCGGCATATTTTTATGTTCGCTTCGACTTTGAATCGCGTTTAATTAAATTTTCAACGTTTCGTAGTGTTTTTTAATATTTTTTTTATTTTATTATATTTTTTTTAATATGCATGTTATATTCGAAAATTTATTTAATGATCGCGTTCAACATTTTCGCAATATGTATGTATAAAATGCGGCTCCCGAGTACGCATTTATTGCGGCTCTGAGTCGAATTAAACTATAATTTATATGATAACAAAATTAATAATAAAAAAATCGAGAATTATATATATATATATATATATATATATATATATATATATATATATATATATATTCAACTAATTAATTAGTTGAAAAATAACTATCCTATAATATTTATTGGTATATGAAAAGTTCACTAGTATATAATATTATTGAATTTTAAATATAACATATGTTGCTGTAGTTGAAATTTTAAAAATTGTTAAAATTAAGTATAAACGATGGGACGCTATTAAGAAAATCGTCTTCTTGCTGCAATATCACACATTTACAAGATACAATTACATATTCAGCCATAAATCAGCTTTGTTCAGATCCTTGTCTAGAACTTCTAGATCAGAGGAAACACTAAACAAAGTTTCAACTAACGTTCATTGAAACCCTCGTCTATCAATATGTAAAACAGCAGTGAATTTTGAAGCATAATCTTTAATTCTATCCCTATATAATTCAAGATTTATAAGGGACAATTTCTACACTTTCGAGAATCAATAATGAAGCAACTTGATTTGAATATTTCTTAAAAAAAACTGATTGAAAACCTCTATGAAAATTTTAAAAACAAAGTTTATATTAATATTCAAGCAATAATATGTACTAAATTAAGCAGAATTGAATTATAAAATCAGACATTCTATATATGTGTATGTATATATTGTCGTTGGTTCGTCTGGACGCAGCTTTATTGCTTCATATAAATCTGCGTTCCGTATGTTCTTATGCGATATGAAAAAAAAAATCGAAGCGTATTCTTTCAGACAGTGAATTATGAACGCGTATGTCCTTTGTGTTTTCAAAGCACTTGGATCCTTTTTTCCGATGACATTCGATACGGATTGTCGAATCGGGCGTGAAATTAAAATGAGTCTCGTCGTTCAGAAGGGACAATATATATATATATATATATATATATATATATATATATATATATATATATATATATATATTGTCCTACCCATTTTGGTCTGACCTTTTACCACTAAGGGTGTACATATTTTTTTTTACCTGTTCAGAAGGCTTTTTTTCGCAACACCTCTCCCACCCATCTTTCCCCCCATTCCCCATTTTCAGGCTTTTAATTCTGCGAAAAATTAGACGAAATGGGAATAACGAGGCGTGCGCTTAGTGTGGATGTGCCTCGAAGTGGAATAATCGATTTCCTGTTCCCTTTAAGGGTTGTTCGATTGATAGTTGAATTCGAGCGAACGAGCTCAATTATCACTAATAAATTTTAACTATATATATATATATATATATATATATATATATGTGTGTGTGTGTGTGTGTGTGTGTGTATGCATATATATGTTACAGGTACGGTAATTGAGATAGTGCGGTAAATAAAGGATAGAGAACCCGCATCATTTACATTTGGGAAAACGATGTTACAATTTATATCTATCAAAATATTTGCAATATTCTGTAGTTTATACATCGTTTCATTTGCTAAAATAAATAGATATTTAAATAATAATTATTTGCAAGTTTGAGAACTTGCGAAAATAAAAATTTACATAAAGAAAAAACCTTATATAATGTTCATTGTTTCAACAGAAAAAAAAATATAATATAATTTTAAAAGTAGAGTTCGAGCACTAAAAACAGCAGTTCTCAAAGTGTGCATCGCGATGCATAGAAAAAGATTCAATCATCAAATAGCATTCGACGTGACTTCTTCCTCAAAGACATCTTTCCTTTACAAAAATTGTTACTTTCGCTGAAATGTTCTTTATTTTCAACAAACTTAGATGTTTTCCAGAAACGTTTGTTTAAAAGTACAATAGAAAAAGTTTTAAGAAACACTGGATTATTATTTAAAAAAAAAACTAGTTTTTAAAAGTGTTAAAATGAAATAATATTATTTTTATCGAAGTTTTTGATATATTAAAATATTATTTTTGAACAAAAGAAAAAGCAATAAAGACATAAAGTAAAATTCCTCTTTTACAAGATTGGCTATGAATTCGTAATAAATTCCGGTGGGAATTCGAGTGCACTGAACAACGATGCAACGGGGCAAAAATACCCGCGACGCTCTGAAACTGCACTCTTTCGCCGCCCTTCCCACCGGATAGAAATGAAAAATTTAAATGGCCGCCAAAAAGGGCCCTTCTCACAAAACCGAGGGGTAATCTTTCCATCTCCGGTTTGATACACTAATGCTTTGATACATTACGAATGCCTTGCGACCCTCCCCAGGGACAGATAACGTTTTCTTCGGAAAACTTGCTGCCTGGATTAAAGTTTTCCAGAGTCGAAAACCCACGACTACGTGAGAAGCCCGATCCCGCACAAAGGGTTGAGAAACGCACCCTTTTGCGCGAATTTCGACCAAATTGATTTAAAAGCTGTCCCTTGTAATTAAACCGGTTTCGGATTCGTTATCTGAACGTCCTTGGGAGAAGAAAGTATTAACACTCTATAGTCCGATTTTTTTCTTCTTATATCGGCTTGTACTTTGGCTTTAGCAAGTCATAAATTAGACTTTAAAACTGATATCCTAATGTAAATTACTTTTATTTACAACTAAATAAATAATTTAAATTTGATTCAAGCCATATTTTCAAAAATGAAAAATAATTTAAATGATTACTCAGAGACATAGAGAAATACTGAAAAAAAGATGTGGTTGTGGATTATAATATATATATGCATGTCAAAGACACAGTTAGACTCATAATAGAGACATTTTCAGCAAGATGGTTTCTGACGTCCCCAAAAGAAAAACATAAGTATATAAAAAAAAATGCAATTAAAAGTGGCTAATATATATTTAAATCAAATAAAAGTTTGACTACTACTGATACGAATGAAATAATACTATAGTAATATAAAAATAGAAAAAAAAGTCGAAATGCAATAGAGTATTGTTATATATGGTACAATCGATACGTAGCAAAGTTTATTTATGTTTGAAAGCGATAGATGGAACTGATTTCGAGTGCAGAAAAGCATTTTGGTCTTCTTTTTTTCTCTTTTTTTTTTTTAATAGTCGACCATTTCGACTGGTGATTCGAGTAACTTCGAGGAGTCGTTCGCACGTACAGAGTCGTATCCCGTAGGAATTCTGTATCCAAAGTATCAAGACTATAGCTGCAAAACTGGTGAATTATATTGGGGAGGGTAGATAACAGTTAGGGTTCGCATATTGTGCCATTACAATTGTATATTTTTAATATGAAAGAACTGTAATTTGATAAAGAACTTCTTGCGTTAAAGAAGTTTTAATCTAATGTACGGGGTAACTTGTTAAATTGAACACCACTTCTAAATGAACACTTATATTGATCAGTTTTTTAATGCACGTACCATATTTCCTTACGAGTGAGCTTATTATGAATGAATATTAATATTATTTTTTCATATATTCCTCATTTACTTGTTAAATTGAATCAAGTGTTCAATTTAACAGGTTAATGGAGATAAATATATTATTTACCTCTATTAACATGTCTTCTTTATTAGTTATTTATGTAATCAATGTAGATAAATGGTTAGAAAACATTTCATTATATATTTTTCGTTACATCCGCTTGTCCTAAAAAGGTGTGCGATTATAACACAACGGTTCGCAACCCTAAAAAGTACAAATTTGAACCTCACTCAATCTAATCACATCATCGGGGCACGCTAAATAAGAATTTACATTTGAACATGTAAATTTACTTATGGGCACACGTCGAGTTTAGAATAAGTTTATAATTGACAACCCTAGTGATTGCCGGCGATTGTGAGCTCGGGTTGTTGTAAAACTAGTAATGCCGTTCGCATGTAAAACAAGTCGCAGGTTCGAGGGCTCGAAGGGCAAATTAACCTTCACCCCCGTCGTTTCCGGCGAAAGGTAGAAAAAGGAGGAGAACGGGAGGACAAAGGCAGAGGGGGGGGGGGTCGGTAAAAGTTGAGGCTATGGAGGGATTGATGGTGAAAAAAAGAGGCCACGATGCGATTCAAACCCCAAGTCCCAGGTCTGGACCGATTCTTCCCCAGACGTGCTTCGGAAACCGTTCACGAATATATGAATGGCATTATGACCGAAATAGCACATCGATCATTGTAATTCTATTTTTTTTATACTTATATATATATATATATATATTAGGTGTGTCGAAAAGTTTTGTCGTATGTTTGAAGTAAAAGTATTTTATTCCGATTATTTCGCGATATCTGAAATATAACGTATTTTTGTTTTTTTGCTGATGAAATATTTCATCTCCGGAAAGAAAAAGTTTATACAGTATGCTTTTCAGAATTTTGAATAATAAAAAATATAAAAAAAAAATTAATAACATTATACGTTATATTATATGTCGATAATATATTAGCGAATATTTTAATCAATAAATCTAACCGAAATATTACTTTTATTTTGATTCAATTGAGGTTGTATATTTGTGTTAATGTTTACGACTTATTGAGATATGGTAAACAGAGACTACATAATCCCAATAATGGTAATCCAGTGGTATCAAATGGCAAGATCTTGAAGACAAATTCCCAGATCTATTTTCACCAACAACTATGTTTTGAACCAATTCATCATATATATAACGGCTCGATGGTCGTATGGCTTTATTGCTTTCACAAGTTGAATTTTATAAGTCCTCAAACCCAAATCCTTCATAAAGTGAATGGACACAGGTCCAATTGACGATCAGCATGCTGAATGGACTCTTCCTCAATACTACACTTCACAACAATAATAATTTTTCGGTTTGCACTGTATGACGTCTCTGATGACGCCTGTTATCCCGCAGAGTAAAATTGATATACAATTGATTCATGTTTATTTGAATTAATTGCTCTGATGTTTCTCGAACTGAACCATAATTTATGTAAAAAAAAAAATACACAATTTATAGGCGTTGATCGGCTGTTAGACAATACATGATATAATGGCATATCAAACTAAATACTAAACAAGTAATGGCTGTCAAAATGTTATACACATTAAAAAGCAACACTGTGATCAAAAAGTAAGGTGAATTTGTTTATAAAATGTAAATTCTTCATTTATTCTTCTAAATCAATTTCATTCTCTTCAAAGTAATCTCCGTCCGATAGAACGCACTTTTGCCAACGCTTTTAACAGTCCTCGAAACAATCGAAATAGTCTTTTTCAGGTTTAGCCCTCAAGATCTTATTCGATTCGATTTTTATTTCCTAAATCGTGTCAAAACGGTGTCCCCGCATTGGCCTTTTGAGTTTGCCTAAATACTAGAAATCGCATGGAGCCAAATCAGGCGAATACGGTGGTTACGAAACGATATGAGTCAAATTTTTGACAAAAAAGTCGCGAAGAACAAAATGCAGTATGTCATGGTGCATTATCGTGATGAAGGAACCGAGAGTTATAAAAACACGTGTTACTCGGTGACTAATAGACGCTTGATAAATATTATATACAGTCCTAGGAAAAAAAAATACAATTTATTTGCCTTCCTAATTAGCCCGAAAGTTTTAAATGACAATTTTATTTTACTTTGTGATCACACTAGTATTATTTACCAATAAATCATATTGAAATATATAAAAATTGAAACCAATTTTTCATGTAAAACAGAAAAACATGACACGTCAAAGAAAAAAAAAAAACCAGACGACCGTTGTAAATTGCGCGCGTTGCATAAATATTAATGCATTTTCTCAATAGTCACGAGTCGAACCGGTCGTATGTGACATATCGATGTTCGAAATGCGGCAATTGTGTCCTTTGATCTACGTCGCGATTACGGCGACATGTACATGCATAATTGCGTACGTTTAATGTCGCATAAATTATCTGTCGTTTGATTGAACGCGCAGATGGATCGTTTGAGCCGCTGACAATCTACGTTTCAATTGAATATGACAGTCGGATATGACGTACCGAGATCTCGATTTATTTATTGAAAATATTGTGCATCAAGCCACGTATGGACTGACAAATATTGCATAAGCCATGATAATTCTGATGAAAATTGATTTTAATGAAATATACTGAGCGTGTTTAGGACGTTAACAATTTTTTTTTTATCATTGGGTTAATGTTGAACATCATTTATATTTATATAATTAATAAATGTATGAAAATAATCGAATATATACCATATATATGTATAATGTATAGCGTGACAGCGGACGGCGCCGAACGGCGTACGTTAACGATTGTCGTTTTTATGTCATAAAAATATCAATGGAATAAAATTTATATTTATAATGCATTTTTTTTTAAATGATAAAATAATAAAGTTAAAATGACAACATATGCGAAAATGATATAATACAGAGGTGGCCAAACTAAGGTTCGCGAGTCACATTATAATTTGAGTTTCTCAATTACATTTTTAATTTTAAAAAATTATATCAAAAGCAGCAAAATAAATGTGTTTATTTTTAATATTTAATTTAAATACTTTTATTTAATATGTTTTCAATAAATATAATTTCTGTAAAAAAAAAATAATACATTTTTAATATGTATTCAATATTTCAATTGCGGCTCGCGAAAAATGTCAAATTTTGAAAAATGGCTCAAACTATCAAGAAGCTTGACTACCCCTGATATAGTACATCACATATGTATTCTATATCGTTTGACGGCACCGTCATTATTCAACTGTTATATAATTAATATAAAATATTATTTATATATAAATATATATATATATATATATATATATATATATATATATATATATATATATATATATATATACTTATTTCACGTTCAATCAAAATTATAAAACACTAACACTTCAGCCGTTTATGTAATAATATCAGATTGTTAACGGTTCGTTTATCAATCGCTTATTATAAAATAAACGATCTAAGATTTCGAAATTTCAATATACAGTATTTTGATGATATCACGTCGATAGTGCAATTCAGAAAGTGGCCAATTTCTAACTATATATATATATATATATATATATATATATATATATATATATATATATATAGTACTACTCATATGAAGTTTGTCATGTAACGCTTCGATCGTACGAAACCACCGCCTGCGGATGTCATTAGCCGACATATATATATATATATATATATATATATATATATATATATATATAACGCGAAAGGTTCGCTTTCGCAATATGTTTGTACGACATTAGAACAATTTGACGTTTTATAAAGCGCTCCATAATGCGAGAGAATAGAAACATTTGCGAGGCACGCTTCTTTTTATGGGGTCGTAGAAGGGCCGAAAAGACGTACGAATTGAAAATGTCCGGAGTGTGGGAACAAGATGGGACAAGTGGAAAGTCGCCCTTAGGAATTTCGGTCGTTTCGGGAATGGAGTTTCCGAGATGGGGGCGCAGGCGCCGGTTTAGGCCGTAGCCCCGGAGGCGCTGCGCCCTCTACTACTATATACTTTTCCCCCACAACCGTAGAGATATGGCTACGCCGTGACGCTATTACGCGAGACACGTGACAAACGCACACATTTGAGAAACGCACGTAGCTCGGAAAATATGGCGGCTACGCCGTAGACGTCTACGGATGGAAATCGTCTGAGACGATAACGGGATAAAATCTTATTGTTCGATAATTGCGCTTATAATGGAGCATTAAAGCCCGAATGATGGCCTTCCCGGTTGATATGTCGTCGAATTTAATATATATATATATAATTAAATATAATTATATATCACTTCAAAGGCGAATAACTTCCATTAGCTACGATTTTCATAAATTATGAAAGCGATATATTTTTTTTCGATACATCGATTCAATCAACCCGTAAATCAACCCGATTCGATCAACCCGTAGAATTATTAATTAAATATTTTATTTAAACTTAAATTTAGATATAAATATAATTTTTCTAAAATATTAAAGAAATTAATTTACTATAAAAAAAATATCGCTTATGTTTAATCATTAAAAAGTTTGACTAATATTATGAATTTTAATGTGTTGTAATATAAAGTTTTTAAAACACAAAATAATATATAAAGAAGGTCAAACCGCAAAAGAAAAAAATATATTTTTAAAAATTTTCGTTACAAAAGTAAGAAAGATTTATACGTAAAATCTGAAAAAAAAGAGGGGTTTGGGTGAAGAATGAATAAAAAATATATAATACTTGTTTACAGTTTCTTTTGTAAGCTTATTTTCGATCTTTCATATTGAAGAATATTTTATTTGATTGACAAAAAAAAAACTGCTCTTATTATTATATGAAATTTATAAATTTCAATATTTAATATATATGTTGTTGAATAAAATGAATAATTTAAACTTTGACATACGACAAGAGCATTAAATGTTCCGACTGATTAATCTAACAAATAAAACGAATTACTATTCGGTGCTGTCGTTATCGAATTTGAATTTTCAAACCGGATATATACTAATTACATAGAGGAAAAATAGAGGTTTTTAAAAATCGAAACGATTTTTATCGAAATCCGCTCGCTTGCACCCCTTTGGCCACCGACAGACATTTTATTTCGTCGAAGAATAAATGTTATCCGAATTGGATTTTGGTGGATATATATATATATATATACATATACATGTATAGACATTTACAAGATAGTGACGAAATTCGATTCGGTTAACTTTTTTACAAACATATATCTCCCTTATCGTTACGGACGTAATTGGATCGTAGCCGTAATGGTAAAAATAAAGAAAGGATCCCCGGATGAACGGGGGACGTTTTGTGGGAGGGGGGGGGGCAGACAAAAAAAATGGGGATTCGGACGAAAAACGATAAGACCACTTCTTAATTAATATGTTACATTCGGTCCGACATAAGGGAAGAGGGGGGGGGGGTTAAAAGAAGAAGACGAAAAAAAAATCGGTCGATTAAGCGCGTATGCTCTCTTTCACCCCCCTTATAATTGCCCCACTCCCATAGTTTTTTTATAGTATTTTTGCTTAACCCTTACGTTGCGAATCGTGATCGCAATGTTAAAACGAAGGAAATTACACCCCCCCCCCTTCCACCGACCGTTAATGGTGGATAACTGTATTTTAATCGAAAACAACACTCACCTAGATTACTTCGATGCTTCTTTACATTCCACTTGCATGATTCACGCGATCTGAAAACAGGAAAAACGGAATGGTTAATCGTTGTCGTTTTTTTTTTCATCGTGACGTATGTTGTGAAGAATATATCATGTCGAATATTTGATTCGATTTCATTTAAAAATAAAAAGAAAAAAAAAACGCTCACAATGTACGAAAGTAGAGGACGCATAAACTATATTATAAATTGTGCACACCTGTGCGAAGTGTGCGAATAATTGTCAGGTACAAACGGGAAACAATTTATAGCAGCCATCAATCATTCGCGAGTTTAATCGCTGAATATATATATATATATATATATATATTTTTTTTCACTGCGAAATTTCAATTAAAATTTATGATTTTTTTCAGCTTTAAAAGGTTTTAACGATCGATTACAGTATGATTTAATAATCGTATACGGTTTTATCGGGTTTTAAAAATGATCTGACACACGAATATCTTGAATTGACAGTGCACGAATTGCGCAACGGGTCCACTTATTGAACAACACAAAGATTTATTTATTAATTTTTTGAATATAATATATAACGAAAATATTACAAGATGATCGACACGAATACGGCAATAATTCGAAACTGTAAAAATTTCGAGTTGCGACATTACTCATATAAAAGAGAGATATTTTCATTTTTATATCGCTAATATGTGGTCTCAATTTCTAATATAATTCAAATGTGATTTATTTATTATTTATTTATTTATTTATTTATTTTTGTGTGTGCACTTTTATCTCTCGATTTCTTAACATCTCACGATATATATATATATATATATATATATATATATATATATATATATATATATATATAAATCACGATTCGTATTATCTTTTAAAAATGATATAAAAAAAATATATGAAAAACGATTTTGATACTTGAACAATTACTTTACATATTATATTTTTATGTTGATGTTAAAATGCAAAAAATGTTATTTTTGCAAATTATATAATATTTTATATTAGTTTATGTTGTAATTTTTAAATAAACAAGCGATTTCGAACGATAATATTAAATATACGGAATAGCGTAGGAAAATAATAATTATTTTTTTTTTAATTTGATCGTTTCGATTTGTTTACTTATTTATAAATTGTTTGTAAATATTTCATTTTACATCAATTTCTATCTATTTATTTATTTTCCATAGAAATTCATTTATTTTACTATATAATAACTGTTCCCACATTACCTAGGTTATCTGGAATAAAACAGGCTTTCAAACTTTATAATATATATATATATATATATATATATATATATATATATATATATATATATATATATATATATTTACGCGAATATATGAGTGTGTTTCAGAGAACGGAGAGCGAAATCAAAGGCAACACAATTTACTTTTAAAGGTTTTATTTATTTATACGGCTTCAGTAAACGACATTAAGCTCAAAACTAGCTCAATTCAATACGATATAAAGCCTTCTGCAGCAACAGAGATAAAAATCTGGAGACTAACTTAATTCGAAAGAATAATACGGATTTATTCCCTTTGTCGTTGCCGAATCGAAACGCCACATCTCCCATTTTTCCTATCGGCTTGATATTATTGATATACTCGACATTCGTACTAAATTGAATTTTGCGGACGCTCCCGAGGCGATTTCGAAACATTATTTAATTGGATATATAAAAAATAATGTATTTGCAATATGTTTGTCTTCAATATACTATTATATATTATAAAACGGTTAACTGAGAACGATTGCACTACAGCAATCGTTCTCAGTTTCAATCTCCCAAAATTGCTAATATTGCATATGGGATATGAATATATGGTTGAACGTGAAATTGATGACTCTTTAAAATATAATCATTATAGAGATATTATTATTCATTGTATAGCATAATATTAAATATTTTGAAGGGGTTTAATTTTTTGAATATTGCCTTCCTATGTTCTAATCTTACAACGTCATATCTTTTTTTACGTCTTTTACATTGTTCATGTCCGTAATATCCGTCAAAGTCTAGAGGGTCACGTACTCGAAAAGGGTATATAAAAATTGGACTTTACGTCTGCCAATTAAGTTCCACTGTTGTATATATATATATATATATATATATATATATAAAGGCATGGTAACGAGCGACGATAATTTCAAAAGTTGCACGGCCGAAATCATAATTAAAAATCGCAGGTCGCATAATTAAAACAAATATGTAAACCGGCACACAGTTTAAAGTCGGGTTTGTTTAAGGATAATAAATACGGACGTGCATTAGGCGAAAATAGTAACGGCGCGTGAACATTATTAAGGCCCGGGCCTCGGTTATCCGTACTTTCGGATCATCCCCGCTTCATTTCATCCAGGATAATGGGGGTAGCGATGTGAGAGAGCGAACTCCGTTCTTCCTTGATGCGCCGCTTCTCAAAACGTGCGCCGCGACTCGTACATGTATACAGGTAAACGAGCCGGGATTCATATTACACAAACGTGGGAATAGTTGGGAGTAATTTTGAGGAATTTCAACATTATTATTGTAGCTCAACAATGTGGCAAAGTGTTTAATATGACTTATGAACATATATTAAGTCATTCGAATACTATGGTGTCCTAATATTATATATGATTTTTGACTTCGTAATATAGAATTATTCCACTTGGGAATTTCAAATTTTTAATTCACCCAAGATTAGAGATAAAAAAATGGTTGAGAACCACCTCAGTGAATGGAGATATTTAGGTATGGGTTGGATTTTACACCAGCGCGCCGAAACGCTATCATCTATTAGGGCCGAAATTAATTAATCAAGTTTAATTTTACGGGCCGAGAGCAAACGACGTACACGGAGTCGGATTATGTGAGGGTGTTTGGTGTGAGACGAGTGTATTTTGGACCCCATGCGTATATATAAGGGATGTCGTCGCAGGGTTTCTGGCTTTATTTTGTTTCGCTTAACCCACTTTTATGTGACAAGGCACGCATGATTTATACGATTAAGATTGTAACGGGGTGTGTTACACCGCTGCAACAAATTCGAATCGACTTTACAATATATTACACGGATACGAGTCATTCGTTTATATATATATATATATATAATATAATTCCTATCCAGTAACACATCTTATTGACTATTTCATATCAAAGAACCATTGATTCAATTTTAAAATATAATAAAAATGATTTTTTTTATTACACTTAGTAAAAAAATGTATTGAGTTAGCTTATGTTTATGAATAATTCACATTTTATAAAATAATTTATGAAGCAATATCTAACTATAATTATAATATTATAATATACTCCAATTAAAACTTCGAAGGCTGAGTTAATATTATGAAAAACTTTGCGCAACACTAGTTGAGAACCGCTCCCCTAAACGCTCAATAATTTGGTTAATTAATTAAAATAAATATAAAGGAACACAATATTTAAATATTCACAATATTATATATATATATATATATATATATATATATATATATATATATATATATATATATATAATAAAATTTTAAAATCGACTACCCCATTAAATATGTATTGATCGATTTCAAGGCACACAATATAAAATAGTACGTATATAAAAATTTAATTGTCGAATGTATTTATTATATATTTTGAGAAATTTTGAGTATTGAAAAAAAAAATTGCAAACGTTGTAACATTGCCCATGGGTAGCTCATTAGTGGAGCAAAGTGTTCCATTTCGACAGTATCATCGCGAATTTTCAGCGTGCCGATATCAATGTTGATGGTCTAAGTGGACCTTTGATGGTGTGAGACCACTGAGGGGGTGTGGGGTGCCGTTTTATTGCTGGATCCGAGTTAATAAGCGCCCAGTTATCAGGCTACCAATTACGGTGTACCATCCTCTACTCATACAACGAAACGGGATCATGCAAGCACCCTAATATAAGCTCTCGAGAACGTATCCGCGTTTAATGTGCACTGTATATATATATATATATATATACGGTGTACTACTTAAGAAATTTTGACCCTCACTCTGATAAATGAGACGGCGTAAGCATTAAAACGTTGTCCCTCCCGGACAATTTCGACGTTGACCGATAAAGGCCGACTCTCATTTCGAGACCCAAGAATTTAGACTACTTCTCCTAGGGGATGATAACGTTCAAAATATCAATGTCTCCGTTGAGCTAAACAGCATAAGACAAAGCATAACAATATATATATATATATATATATATATATATATATATATTGCGTTATTAAGATCTCGTAATACGTCATCAGTGTTTAATGGAAAGCTAGGCTAAAACTAGAAATTTGAGTGCTTCGTAATCAGTATGACTTACGGCTATATATTAACATAATTTAATTTTTTTTCTATTTATATAAACAAAGTAAGACAATCTCTAATATATATATATATATATATATATATATATATATATATATATATATATATATATATATATATATATATATATATATATATATTAATAAAATTTATTTAATATTTTCATTAAAAGTGTATATATTTTTGACGTAATTTAATTTGAGCAAATCATATATTATACATAAAAAGATGAAAGATGGATATGAAGCATTTTTTTCTTCATCAAATACTATTTTATTTTCACAATTTAATCTTAAACGATATTTACAAATCAAAATATAGATCCTTGCCATGCCAAAGTTCAACTTATTACTATATGATTTCGTATAAAATATATCAAGCATTTACGATCCAATTTTGGTGCGATTTCCTTCGATTTCGACAGCTTGCCTTATAAGATACGGCTATAAACGCTATATATTATACCATACTTTTCGCTTCTACGATTTTAATGTAACAAAACGGTACTTTTCGACTTAAAATTATTCATTTATTTTAATTTTAAAGTGATTTTTTTTCATACTCTTTATTATGTTTTCAATTTTTTACTTTTATATATAATATAAAAAAAAAAACATGTGTACTTCTTCTAACGATCTAACAACACACGCGGTGAAACTGTGTGCGAATTCGTACACGGGTCCACTATGTTATTCGAAACATATTTTTTGTACGCTATATATATATATATATATATATATATATATATATATATATATATATATACGATGTCGGTGTGCTTCATTTTTGCTACTCTCTGATTCTCAGTGGTTTGAGATGCCACAAAATGGACACTTTTTCTTTTGTCGTCGTGGATGCATTTCGTATCCTCGGCATGCATAGTATGCAGGAAATTCCTGGTCCACGTGCGCGTCCATGTCTCGCAATTCCCAGGCCAATGTGGTCCAACCGAGATAGTGGCTCAGGTCCGGACTGGAAACCCCACGGAATGCCGAACGAGACAGAGGAAACCTTCTTATGAATACCAAAGACCTGGATGAGAATATACACGTACACCTGAGACATATATATATATATATATATATATATATATATATATATATATATATAAATAAATATATACACAGTAGGATCACAATTTCGATGTACCTTTATGCTGCCATCGTTCAATATTAATACCGCATCTATAAATTCAGATACGGCGATGCTTTAGTTATGAAACGTGTAAAATTTATATGGAAACATAATTTGAATACCACAAACTCGTCATAAACGAATACAATATATGTCTTTATAACTTTCATAACTTTTTTAAGTCTAGTAATATAATAAAAAGCTTTTTTATGTTTTATGCAGACGCCGAAACGTAGATTGGGGGTAGGTGGTTTATACGAAAAGGACCTCGTTTCGTATCTGGCTTGTTTTACGTCTTATGGTGTCGCATAAGCGGAGCCGCGCTGTACACGTATAAATGTATATATATATATATATATATCTTATGACAAATAACTCCACGGGGAGAAACGGTGAGTTGATTTCAGCTGAAAATTTTCCTTGAATATATATATATATATATATATATATATATATATATATATATATATATTTATATATATATATATAACATCTACTACGTGGGAAGAGCTTGACGATGGGCATTGTTAGAATTTATTGGATTTTATTCCGTTTAAAATGTCCTAAAGTGCGCTTAAAAAGCGTATAAAAGTGCGCGGTTCTGAAACATTCTTCCGAATCGCTGAAAATCTTCGATTGAAATCAGATACATACATATAAATCGACGAAAGAAAAGGAGTGCAAAATAATAATAATAATAAAAAAAAAGTAAAATGAATAAAAAAAAATCGAGTCGAGTAGCGTAAAATTGAATTTTTTTATCATCGAGTCTACGGTTCGTTAAAGTTCTTGAACTTTATACAAGCGATACAGTAAAATGAAACGATGTGTTAAAGTAAGGCAATAAGTGCGATTTTGTATGAAAAACGTGTGCGATATTAAAGCCGCGTCAGTGATGATCAAATAGCGGCTCGCAGTCGAATTCGAATTCGAATGTTTATCGTTTTCGATTTTAATTTACGAAATACATTAATTTTAAGGTCTGACGAGACGTTTCAATTCAAATTCAAATATGTTAATCTAATCAAAAAATAAAAATCAAAATGTAATTTATGTTTCAAAATAAAGTGTGTTTGGAATTTCGTTAAAAATATGTAAGATATCCATAAGACGGTTTGTTTATTTGTATTACGTAGCTTTTACAAGATGAAACAGGGAATGATTTAAACTATTAGATTAGGTTTATCACTAACTAAAGGAGAATTTCAGCTGAAAACACACACACACATATACACACCAATGTGTTATATAGTTTTATAAGATAAATGCGAAGGGCTGCGGCCGAACCGTAATACATTGAAGGTACACAACGTTGGTAAATTAAGCTGATGCGAAAATTACGGTTTGTTCAGGTGTGAGTAATCACGTCAGGTTACCACATTCATTCTAAGCCAGCGAATTCAGCAACAAACTATTCTGAATTAAAGAAGTTCTGAAACGCGTTATCTGACCGGCCTGCCTTCCTTACGTCGATAATTGCCGATGCTTTTCGATTTCTATTCGAACAAAAAGTATGCTGCTTGCTACACGGGAATGAGAACGGGATGCGAAGGAAAAAAAAGGCGAACATAGCACCCCCCCGCCCCCGAATCGAATCGAAATATACTATCGAAGGCTAGCCCTCGTCTACCCTATCCGCCGGTTCGCACAAAAGGCGAACCTAATTGCCGCTTATTATTATTTAGCGTGCGAAATTTCGGAGTTTTGGAGCTAGTGGCGAATTTGAACGAATGATCCGGACGCGTTCGTCGAATTGGTGGATGAAATTTCGAAATAATTTGTCAAATATGTATTTGAAGTGTAATTTAAAAAAAAAAGTCAGAATTTTTTAAACTTTTGATCTCCGATAACCTTTTTGCTCGTATCGAGGTTATATTAAACAAATATGTAAAACACAGATTTCTCTGATAAAATTCTTGCGGACGACTAGTAAACCGCGATCATCACTTTGAATACCCCTGATATAAATGAAGTGCATTACCATTTAATCATTCTATAATTATTTTTAATGTTTATAAAATATTATATATATATATATATATATATATATATATATATATATATTTTTTTAACATAATATAAATTGTAGACAAATGTTGAATCATATTTCAAATATTAAAATATTTTTCATATTTCAAATATAATTCATTATAGCAATTTAAAATCAGAATGTATTATAATATCAAGTAGACCGTTTTTTTACAAAAAAAAAAAAAAAATACAAAATTTTTGAATATGTAGATCTTAATATCTTTTGAAGTATCAAAAAGGACGTCATAATCATATACAAAAAAAAATATGATACAACATAAAAAAGAAGACTAAGTAATTCATAAATAAACCGAACAAAATATGCCTTAAATTTGCACACACACACACACACACAAACACATTTAAATGTATACATATGCAATGACATTTTATCACATTGCGGTAAGCCATTTTAAATATAGCCTCGATAAAATTAGTATTAACATTCGTATGTATGTACGGTGTTCGAAATTCGACAAAAATCGTACGTTTTTCGGTACGTTTTTAAAAAGCGAATTCATACATATTTAAAACGATACTAAAGCCGTTTTATAAATATTAAAATTTTTGGATAAAAGCGTACATAATTACGTAGAGTAATCGTCGCTTCGTTTATATGCGCATCAAAAGACCACCGTTGCGCGCTGGTTTTTATTTTTTTTTTAATATATTTTTGAAGTTTTCTGTTTTTTTTTTCACCTCATCTATATTACATACATTTTAATATACGTTAAACCAAAAAAAATATATATATTTATAAATATAAATATACGGAAAGAGAGAGAGACGGGTCCGTAAAATATTAAACGGGAGAAAGCATCCATTTCTTTTACGGCTTTTCTAAAAGTATAGTGAATTATTCATTCGCAAAAGACGAAGAAAAAAAAATTATATATATATATATATATATATATATATATATATATATATATATATATATAAAATGGGGTACGTGTGTCTTTTTTTTGGCGTTGAATGTTTTATGGTCAATCGTTACATGCTATGCTCGACCCGTTCCTGGGTTCGAGGTAAAAACTACAAATTTTTATACATATTTTTCCTTCTTCGGCGGAAGCAAATTGAAATTTTATGCACATTAACCTGGCGGTAGTAAGTGCTGTGGACTATATCAGAGGTCGATAACCTTTTTTTTTTGATATAGCGAAGGGCGTCGATGCAGTTGAAACTAATCGCCGATTGTATGTTAGTGACGTTAGAAAGTTTTGACATTTCGACAATAGGTTAATGTTAGTATATTTATTCAATATATAAGCTTTCAATCCTAGTAACATAGTTTATATCATCTATATATTAACAACACATTATCGGGGGGGGGGGAAGCGTAATAATACGCTTTGAGTCGTCCGATGGTAAACGGTGGTAACGTAATAATACATTTGAATTTTACATAAAATTATGATGTCATATGGTCTATATGAAAAAAAATATTACATCATATTTTTCATTATCAATTTATTCGATTTTTAATATTGACACACTGGTTTGCGAAATGCTTGCAAAATTACCCCCTTTTACGTAGCAGTTTGTTTTTGTATGAAAAAAAAATTCTAAATATATAAGTAAATTTATACAAATATTTATAAAATAAAAATATTTAAATCGTGTCCGTTTATTTTATTATATCGCGGATAAGTATAATTTGAGAAAACGCGTTTTGCATGCAAACCATATAAAATGTCTGCTATCAAAATCTAAGTAAAATTGAATCGTAAATGTTGAAATATTTTATGCGAAATCGTATCTTAATAATTGCATTGCTGTATATAAACGATATATTATATATTTTGAGTTGTGATAGCATTCAAAACGATAAAATTTGCTAGTCGAGCGGTAAAAAATGATGACGGCGGCGGCGGCGTTGACCTTTTATATATACATATATGATTATAAAAGTAAAAATATAACGAATATTCGTTTATAAATTCACAACAAACTCGAGTTGTCTACAACTGAATCTCAAAAAGAAATATATATATATATATATATATATATATATATATATATATATATATATATATACAAGTAAAAAATACTACTTTTGATCTTTAAATAAATGACGGACAGACTCTGAGGACGTTCGATGCTCTGAAAGGGTACGAACGTCCGGTGCGTGACTTACTTAACCGGGTTCGCGAGAAAATGTCTATAAATTACCGGACATACTTTAGTCGAAAAGGGCTTTAGTGCCCTTCGAGGCTTCCACAACTTTTCCGGATATTGGAAGTGCGAAAGATCCCACTTTTGAATGAAAAATGTTGAATTCGAACCGAATAGCGCCCCATCGGTTAAATGCGTTCACCCGAAAGAACCAAATGGATGTGTTTAATTTTATTCCATATATATATATATATATATATATATATATATATATATATATATATATATATATATATATATATATATATATATATATATATATATATATATATATATTTATAAATTATTAAAAAATAATTATATATTATTGTATGTTATAATTTTTAAATATTTTTTTTATTTATCTGAAATTATTCAGTGATAATAATTCGAATCCGATATTTAAGATTGAATATTACAAGTATCATACATTAAAAAATGAGTAAAAAAAAATGTATATTCTAAAAAATGTTGAGAATTACAGTCGAAAAAGAAAATCAAAACTTTTCAAATGAGGAAAATTTGAAAGGCGCCAGTTAAAATATTGGATATTAAGAAGTTATTATGACGCCGAAGATATTACATCGTGTATATAAATATAGATCAAGTTAAGGCACCGGGGTTGACACGTTGTATTTTTGGAAAAGGGCAAACCTTCCCCGTTCATGCGTTAAGGCTCTGACATTTCACGGTTAACTCGGAGAATTTAATTTAAGTTTAGCCCTCAGACTCACGGTTAAAATTTGCGTAGGAAAAAGGGAAGAAAAGAAAAGAAAAACGAAGATGACGCTCGAAGAGGAGAAAAAATAAAAAGAGAGCGAGGCCGAGACCTCGTTTAAAAATCGAGTTTAATATATATATATATATATATATATATATATATATATATATATATGGCGCCCGTAACGAAATATGTGTCGTAAATTAATCACCGAAAGGTCCGTTTATGACTGGGACTAATTAACCCTTGGCGTGCCGTAAACGCGCGATGGAAACGCCGTTTCGTTTCGTACGTGCCGAGTGTTATAAGCGAAGTGCTATTTCAAAATTTATATATATATATATATATATATATATATATGCGACAAAAAGTTCTCTACTTAAAAAAATGACAATAAATCATATTAAAAAAAACAGTAATATAGATTTTGAAAATATATTTTTGATTTGGGAGATAAAATATTTTTGGTCTAGAAAGGGTTAAACGTATTATTATATACAAAAATTATAATTAAGTCTGACTAGTCAAACGTTGAAAATTAATATATTAAAAATCTCAAACGTTAAGTAGTTAACTGCTAAAAATATTAATAGACAAATAGATTGAATATATATATATATATATATATATATATATATATATATATATATATATATATATATATATATAATAATTTTCAAAGAACGAAAGTAGAGGACGCATCACAATTTAAACAACAACTCCAATAATATTTCCTTTGTTCATTAGTCGTTTGCCTCATTTTTTTATAACGTTAATTAAAACGAGCGCTATTTTATATCCGAATTAATTTTTTTTAATCCACCCCAGCGGAAGACAACGGAAAACCACCCCCGTCCTCCAAACTCGCTAAATGCAATTTCTTAATACATTAATAACATTTAGAACGGCATAAAGTGAAGTATCATAATAATAACGCAGTAATTATGTGTATCTTCATAATATAACGACAATATAAAGCTAAGAAATTATGTCGAATAAATTTTATTATTATACATTATTTTTAATGTTTTTTTTTGTTATACAAAAATATTTTAGTACTTTTTATATACCATATATATAAATTAGTAATGTAGAATAATAATTAAGATTGAGAACCATAGTTTTTAAGTGGTCAAAGGAAAGGATTAAAAGTATATTTTATTTCGATATCTCTATTTCTACAACGAATTTGCGAAAGAAGATTTAGATTCTGTTTAATTATACGGGATTATTTTATCGTATCCCAATTGCATAATAAATCAATGCGGGATTCGAACCCAAGATTGCATTCGAGAATACTATTGGTCAATGCGAGATTTGCGTATTTATTACATATTAAAAATCAAAATTTCATTTCTCTCGCACGATGCTTTCGATGGGGTTGAAGCAGGTAGACAAAGCCCAAAGTCACGGGAGGCGGTTTTAAAAGGGTTAAATTTAAGGGAACTTTTGGCAGTGATCCATACGAAAGCGGAAACCATGAGACGAAAAGTGGGGTTTCGATGGTTTTATATATGTATAGAAAATGGTTCTATATATATATATATATATATATATATATTTTTTTTTTGGAAAAATTTCACCCAGTCTCCCCATTTTCATTCCTCAATTTTCGAACGGCGCAGACCGGAAGGAACGACGTTGGATTTACGGTCCGGAACGGAATTGTCGGAGCACAAATCGACATGAATTGATTAAGTGGGCACCGTCCGAGACATGCTTTCCAATTTGGAAGCAGTTTTCTCCGACGACCACAAAGGGTTAACCTTTTCATTCACGATGACGACCCCTTAAAAATATACTCATATTACTATAATACAAACGTTAAATACACGGAACAATAATACTATCGGGTATAAATAACCCAATCGCAATCAGACGGCGTTCTCTTTCGTTTTTATTCTTCACATTCTCGTTAACGAACGACGACAGTCAAAGGGTTAAAGTGGGCAGAAATATGCACAAGAAAATGTCGATCGGAAGGCGGGAGCGATGTTTATTTTTGAACTCGCACGTACGCAAGTTTGCGAGTTGTTTTGTTTCACTGAAAACTTTCTTTCATCTCATTTCCTACGTCAGATTTAACCGACGTTTACTTTTGTACGATTCGCGTTTTATCGCGTCGAATCAACGCTTCTCAACATTCGACTTTCGTTTAGGACCGAGTTTCTCAAACATGCTCGTGCGATTCTCTCAAAAGATCGTTACTCTTTTAATGGAGCGCGCTACGTTTTATTGTTAATGTGAACCGTGTTTGAATCATTCGATTTTCGAATCAGCGTTTTCCAAACTGTATATAGTAAAAAAAAATCCTTTTAATGTATTTTCTTTTGAGTAATAATAGTCGATAGATATATAGAAATTTTTTAAAAGTTTAACAAAAATTACAGATATTTTTCATACACCTATTCCTACCGTTTTCGGTCAAAATGCCCGGTCTATAAAGTAATTATTATTTTCGCAATTAAGTAATACGATAACATTTAAATATGTTAAAATGTGAAAATGTTCAAATTGACCGTTAGCAATAGATTTATTATAGTTTTAAAAATATGAAAAATATGCAATATTAAATAAAAGAATGATTTTAATATCATCAAGGAACGAAAAGGGTTAACTAAGGTTAATAAAAGGGAAATATGTTTTTTCTTTCTTTGTTTCAATATATCTTTTTATACAACACACAAAATAAAGGAGTCGGTGAAGCGGAAAGCACATTAAAAATATATGTAGACGCTGAAGAGTTGCGAAAAACATAGTCATGTAAACAAATATAATAGATATATTTAGGAAATCGAGGGAGTTCTGGAGTCGGATTTGTTTTTTTTTCTTTTTTTTTTTGGGAACTTCGAGGAGATAAAATAAACACACAATATATATAATAATATGATACGGACGTAAAAGATAGGAAAAATATAATTTTTCGACGGTCTCGACGTTCGTCGTTGTGTCGAATGCTTGTTTACATTCGATGCCGGTGACAAAAGTTTTCTTTTTCGACACTATATAGAACCTTTATGCGAGAATTACTTCGATAAAATATATATACTATATGTATATAAATATATATAAATCTTCCGCCACGTTTTCTATCTTTCCGCCACTCGTTCTTTTCGACATTTTGTCGGAGAAATGGGTTAAGGCGGCTTCGCCGAATCTCGATAGGTCAAACGTGTGACATTTCGCCACTTCAAATATCATATTGTAAAGTTTAACGATGAATTATAATCTAGTTTATTTTCCTTTGTTAAGTAAATTTTTCCCTCAAGATTCAAAAATCGGATTCGATTAACCTATTAATCGAAGTATATATTCTTTACATTTAAATAATAATAATAAAATTGAAAAGGTTAAACGCGAAATTATATTAAAATAAATCAGCCCACGAAAAATGTTGATTTATTTTAATTTCATATAAATATGTATTAATTGTTGGTGCGATTTTAAAATCGCGCCCACGACCGTAAAGGGTTAATTGTTATTATACTTGCGCACTAATTACAATTCAAGAAATATTTTACGAATCGTTCACAATATTGAATATAAATAATATATATATATATATATATATATATATATATATATATATATATATATATAATAAAAAAAAACAAGAAAAAACCCTGTAAGATTTAACGACGTGTAAAAATTTGATTATTACGGTTCGAATTCTCTCACAATCGGTGCCTGTGGCGTTTTCATTAATAATTTTCTTTTTCGTTTTAAAAATTACGAAAAAAACCGTTACATTCAAAATCGTTTTTTCCAACTCAAAAGAAAAGTGGGAGTGTATTTTTCAAAAAAAAAAAAATTAAATAAAATAAAAAAATCGTTTTTATTGTTGCGAAGAAGCATCCGCCGAAACTCGTATAAAAAGTGGAGCAAAGACTCGAGGAAAACTTGCTCGTTTTTCCTCCCATTTTTTTCTTCTTGTTTTTCCCTCGCCCCTCCCCCTCCCTCTTCCCGCCTCTCACACCCAGTCTTTCGCTTTCTCCGCGAAAGGAAACAACTTTTGTGTGCACCTCCCCCGTTTTTTCCCCGCCCCTTCGGTAATAAACAAAATATTTATGAAGAAGGGGGACGAAAGTATCCATTCGTAGAGTTAGTTATGGCCGTTTATTGTGCTCCTTCGACAAACGGCAAAACAACGTAACAAAAGAAAGAAAAAAACATTTGATTATTTTCGAACGATAAAAACAACATTTAACTCTTTATTATATATATATATATATATATATATATATATATATATATATAAATATAATGACAATTAGTCTATATTTAACGAATATATTACAAGAAAAACATATATAATCGAATTAACAATGAATTATAAAGTAATTAATTAGAGTAATTTTTGAAATAAAATTTATTATATTTTAATATTATTATAGTTTAATACGGCATTTATGTTTAAAATTTGCAATACAAGCACACGAAATTTTAATAATATTCAAGATAATAAAAACGCATTCAACCGAAACTCAGCAAGTTAATCGTTTTAAAAACGTTAGCAAAATTCATATATTTTACTAAAAAAAAAAAAAAAAAAAAAAACTATAAAAGAGGCATGAATAATTACAAGTTATATTATAAAATTATATAATATTTTAACCAAAATAAACAAACATTTTATACGAGCTATGAAATAATTTAGATTTAACAATACAAATCACGTAATTAAATAAATAATAATAATAAAATTAATGTGTATTTATATGTATATATTTGTTTAAGAAGATTATAAATAAATTAATGACACCAACGGAGCGTCACTAATCTTTTTGACTCTGAAAATAAATTACTTTTGGTGCGAATGAAATTATTTAAATGCGTCTAATTACGTTTATTTCGATAAAATATAATTTTATTTATATTATTATATTATTATAACAACTCTATCGCCAATCATATGGTAGTGAAATACAAAAGAATACGTTTTAATCGCTTATAATTGCCCATCATTGTCTACAATTGTACACCATAACACACTTTATAGCAGGCATGTCAAACTCATATCGTATTGCGGGCCACATTTGTGTACTGATTTGTGGACCGCAATATTCAAAAAATTAATAAAAAAAACAATTATTATAATTATAACATTGTATTTATTATTTTTTAAACTTAGAAAGTATAAATATTTCATATATATATATATATATACATAGTAGCTAGTATCAAAAAAAAAAATTAAAACTTTCCAACTATAATCTTTATAGGTTTGATAATATAAAAATCACTTATAATTAATTTTAATTACATTATACAACTTTATATATAAATAAAAACGAAATTTACTTTTAGATATTAATTTTATATATGTTATCAAAAACAGTACAACATTTTGGCGGACCGCATGCGACACGCGGGCCTCGTATTTGACATACCTGCACTACATAATACTGGTATATCGTACAATCGCCAATTTTATCAAAATAAAAAAAAAATACAATTGATAAGTAAACAGTAGTTAATGTATAAAAAGATCATCCATTGTTCACAAGGGTTTAATAAATGATATATTATAGGAAAAATTACATACGGTGCACTTGTGCCTTTAGGACCACGACAGCTCTATATATAACATAATTTGTACGTGGAAATGTGTTTGAAAACAAAAACAACAACAAACATCAGCTGCAGGTGCAACGTGCATTCCCCTGCAATTATGTTCAGATAAAATCGTGACCCAATACATAATTATTATGCACGAGAGTTCTCGTGCCCGCTTGTGTTGTTTTGTTGTGTTGTGTTGTTATGCCGTTGTTGTTGTTGATGTTGTTGTTATTATTATATTGTATATAACAGACGAATTCGTGTGGTTTAATTTCGTACAGCCTTCATTTTTTCATTTTCTTTTTTTTTTTTTTAGGGAGGTGCCAAAATATTTTCGGCAACGTTATAATTTCGCTCTGTAACGACTCGGGTCGAAAGGGAAATTATACGACTGTAAACAAAACTGACGTTCTTTTCATCGTTATTTTCTCGAAGAACAGAATTTTTAAAGTTTACACAAAACCGAATTCGTATACGAAAAACGAAAATTAGAATGTAACAAAACCGATTTCGTTAAAAATTTTTTTTTTTTTTTGAATTCTGAACGTGCACCACGAGTCACACTCGGGCATTATTACTTAATGAGATTTGATTTTAATACATTACGCTATGATCAAAAAGTAAGGTGTATTTGTTTATACAATGTAAATTCTTTATTTATTCTTCCAAATCGATTTTATCCCCGTCCGATAAAACACACTTTTGTCTAAGCTTTTTCTAGTCCTCGAAACAGTCGGAATAGTCTTTTTTCGGTATGCGTTTAAGACCTTCTTCAACTCGCTTTTTATCACATCAATCGTGTCAAAACAGCGTCCCCGCATTGGCTTTTTGAGTTTGCTAAATAGCCAGAAGTTGCACGGAGCCAAATCGGGCGAATACGGTGGTTGCGAAACTATATGAGTCGAGTTTTTGGCAAAAATGTCGCGAAGAATCAATGCAGTATGACATGATGCATTATCGTTATGAAGGAACCAAGAGTTGTAAAAACACGTGTAATTCAAAGATAATTAAATCTTTTGACAAACAAAAATCACTGAAGAGTTCTAAGGACTATTTTAATAAAAAAAAAATAAACAATTGATTTGTGTTCATTGAATGATATTTGACAAAAAAAAAACGTGAACATTTGCGTTACCACTATTGTATATTCAATGCTATAATTATTATGATGTGCAATTGAAAAGCAGGGCTAATCAACATAATAATTCGCGATTACGAAACGTCACCGACTATATAGCACAATGATATACGATTTGACCATAAAAATCGTTTCCATTATCCGCATCCAAACAAAATGGCCGATGCATAGTGTACTAATTAACAATAATTGCAGCCGGTGTGTGTGTGTGTGTGTGTGTGTGTGTGACTTGTTCTACGGTTATAAAAGCTGTCGTCGGTTCAACGACGTCATTCAAAAACCGTGACGTTGGTAATTAGCGTTTATTTTAACCCTGCACGTTGTCGCGTTAATTATTCCTTATTAAATCGTACAGTGTAATTAGTATGGACGGGTTAATTTCCGATGGCAATTTCGGACGTTTTACGCGGCGGACCTGCGCGCCAGGGCCGCTCAAAGATTTTCGATCGGGGACCGCACGCGAAAATTTATAACCTTCCCTCGTACAAATAAAACATACAATGTTATTAATGATATTGTGTACTAAATATATAAAAAAATATTAAATTTAATTTTAATAATAAAATTTATAATTCGACATCTTTTAATACATTATCAAGGAAAAATGTAGTAATATCAAACGATTGATGCCTGCTATCGATTAAAAGGGGGAAGCGTAGTAATACGCTTTGCGTCGTCCTATGATAAACGGTGGTAACGCAGTAATACGATTAAATTTTACATAAAATTATGATGTCATCTGTTGAACAAATATTTTATCTATATGGAAAAAAATATTACATCGTATTTTTCATTTTTAATTCATTCGATTTTTAATATTGACACATTGGTTTGCGAAATGCTTGTAAAATTATCCCCCTTTACGTAACAGACAGCGACAAACTGGGTCCAATGGTAAATGTTAATAATGATAAGTATATTAAAATTATCAGTTTTGAATCTATTGTTTCAAATTTATATTTCAAAACTTTCAACAATGTTAGCATGTAAGATCAGTTACGGTTTTAAAATATTAATTATCAACAAGTTATATAATAATTTGTTTGAAAAAAATATATACTGTTATTTCAGATTAATAGTTTATTAGACAATATTAAAAAAAATATATTGACAAATGTCTATACATATAACATGAAGGCATTATTGAAGACAATTAAATCATGAAAAAATATTTATTTATTTTTTTCATTGTGAATCTGATGCCATGCGTCACGCGAGACCCATCATCAGAGCTCCATCAATTATTCGAAGAGAGGCCTTTTTTTGTGCCGGAGAGGGATATTTCGAACATATCAATCTATGAATGAGGGAGGACACGCGAGGCATAGGTCCGAGTCCCTCGCGATGTAAAAATCTTTTCCAAGAGGAAAGGGGGAAAAAAATGTGATTTATAACCGTTTGAAAAGCGCTAAAGTCATAAATCTCCACAGAATACACGCGCATAGTCAAGAAACGAGGTTTCGACTTCAAACAAGTCATATTTCATGCCAGGTGAGCTCAGCTATCCGCTTTCTATTGTTTTATTTTTATTTTTCCTTCCAACCGTTTCTCCGGTCTTTATACGTAGTTTTATTATTATTATTATCATTTTATTTTTCCTTTTACATGGATATAGTATCCTGTTGCACATTGTTTGCGCTTTATTGTCCGGCGCATTCGACTTACCATATCTGGCGAAATGACTGGATAAATGTCTTTATCCTGTTATCCGACACTGGAATTCGAACTGAAAGCTCTTAATGGGAAAATATCTGATATTATCTTGTATAAATCATATGATTGCTAGTTTCATTCTAAAGCAATTTGTATTAAACATATCTATTTATTTAATAAGGATTTATTTTCAATCAAATCAGATTTATTATATCTGACAATGAGTATATGAAAGAATATATACCATTTGTACACACTTTATACAAGTTTCACCCGTTTGTTTGTCTGTTTAGAATTTTGTAATCGATTTTTACAGCACTTTCCGATGTCCGACTTAGCTGAAACTTTTCATATTTGTTCACTTTTGATGACATTGCAGGAATCAATTAACAGATTTACAAAATAATTTACCAATTAATAGTAATTAATTATATAGTTTTTACAATATAATTGCCACTAATAATTCTATAATAATACAATGGAACATTCATCGATAAATTTATATTATAATACAATGTATTATTGGTAATACATACGATATAAAAGTGTGTTTTTTTAATTAAATATAAAAATAATGTATAAAAATTATATATAATAGTATATAAAAATTATATGAATAATACGATCAATTATTGTATTAATTTTACATACTAGGTTATTAATCGTCCGCGTACGCGAATTGAACGCTTCTGAATTGCATTATATGATACAGTGGCGCTTCGTTATCGAAGCAAGACTTACAATATATAATAACGAACGTTTCAGCCGCATCCACATTATCTCAACATGAACAACAAACCGACGTGAAAATTTTACATTGTTTTCAAACCGAGTAATTTAATCATTACTTAAATCGTCCAACAAAAAAAAGGAAAAGAAAAAAAATAAAAAAAGACAAGTTTTTCTCTCGAAATTTTCCCCTTCTCCGACACACACACACACACACACACATAAAAAATATTCAATTTTTAAACCTGACACAAAAAAAAACAGGCAGAAAATAAGACGCGGCAATATAAGTGTAAGGCTCTCGAGGGAAATATGCTCCAAGACAAGATTTTTTAATACCATATAGATAATTTTTTATTGTGAAAATTCACTCTCCACTTTACAATTTACTTGGAAAATATTAAAATTGCCGAAATAAAACTTAAATTTAATAATACAACGCAAAATAATAATAATAATAATAATGTGACCGTAATGGAATTAAAGAGCGTTTTTTTTTATTAAAAAAAAATATGAAGCCAAATTCATTTTCCGTACGCTTATATAAGTTGCATTTATTCCCTTTGACTTTTCAATACGAGCTTAATGTGAATCCAAAAAATAAAAAAAAAATCGTCGACGATACGTTCAGAGAGCGAAAAGGTGAATTTTTTTTTGCGCCCCAAACGAATTTCCTTTACATGTCGAATATATAAATCGGTTCGGAAAAGTCTAGGGGTCGATTTTCATGGGTGGGAAAAGCGATTTTTCCGAGTCATATTCACATCAAGATTAATACAAATCGCCCGTGGCGATTTTCGATATAAATCGCCGGTCATACGTCTGGAAACAAAAAAAAAAATGCGAAATTTACCATTTTCACCGTCGAAAGTGTGCGTACCGCTTTATACGGTACAGTGCGGTCCCGAAATAGATGGGGGAAAAAAATGAATCCAATTTTTAAACGGCGATAGAGATGCGGAAAAAAATGACGGAAATAAATTTTAATTCACTCCCCATTCGATATGATGTATGATTCAATCAAAGCGCAAAATATACGATGTTCCAGAACTCTATACTTTTTTAAAAACGATTTCAAATATATATATATATATATATATATATATATATATATATATATATATATATATATATATATATATATTAAAAATTAATAATTTTATTAATATAAAATTATTATTTTTTTTAATCATATATATGGTATAAATATTCTGTGATCAAAAAGGAAGATGAAATTGTCATTTAAAACTACAGGGCATTAGGAAGACAGGTAAATTGTATTTTTTCCTAGGTTGGTAGAACTGTCTATAATATTTGTCAAGCGTCTGTTTGTCAAATGGTTTAATTATCTCCGAGTTACACGTGTTTTAACAACTCTTAGTTCCTTCATCACGATAATGCACCACGTCATACTGCATTGGTTCTTAGCTACATTTTTGCCAAAAGCTCGACTCTTATAGTTCCGCAACCACCGTATTCGCTCGATTTGGCTCCGTACGACTTCTAGTTATTCGGCAAAATCAAAAGACCAATGCAGATATACCGTATTGACACGATTGAGGAAATAAAAACCGGACCGAAGAAGGTCTTGAAGGCTATGCCGGAAAAAGACTATTCCGATTATTTCGAGGACTGTAAAAAGCGTTGGCAAAAGTGCGATAAAATTGATTTAGAAGAATAAATAAAAAAATTTACATTTTATAAACAAATTCACCTTACTTTTTGATCACAGTGTTATGTGCCACAAGTGTGTTAACTCTGATTTAATGATATCTATATCAAAACAATACATTTTCCATCAGAGACGATGAAAATATATATATATATATATATATATATATATATATATATATATATATATATATATATATATATATATATATATATATATATATATAATTTTATAGCCGATGGTGTCTTAAACGATTCACATATGATTTATATTTAAACCAGGAGCGTTAAACTTTTTATTATATAAATAATTCACATATCTATTAGAAATTAACAAATACTTTTTTATAATAAAAATATATTTAAATTATATAATGTTTCACAATTTTATGTTGAGATCATAAAATGACGTATTATATAATACAAGTTTATCAGTAAAATATTATATTTTTTATCAATCGTATGCAGTATGTATTATATATATATATATATATATATATATATATATATATATATATATATATATATATATATATAAATAAAGAAAAACGTTTGATTTATTTATTCGGATCGAGTGTCTTGTCGTATGACGAAATGTCCGTCGGTAAATTATTCGTCAATAAAATGCTCATCAACGACGTCGGAAAGAAATGAAGAAATAGTGACCCCGGCCGCGCGGTAAAAACGTCGGAAAAGCCGAGAAAATTGACTCTCGTCGACGGCGGAAAAACGGAGGAAAAACTCGGTGGGGGGAGAGGCGCGGAGGGTGGGCCAAAAAAAAAAAATTACGAGGGACGATCGTAAAAAGTTTTTCGCTTCGATGGTGACATTTTGATATTTTTTTATTGCGAACGATGATAACTTTGCGATTTATGCACGCAGATTCGAATTTTACGACGAAACGTAAAAACCGGCAGAAACTATTACAATAAAATGCAGCGTTCGAAAGACGAGTGAAGAGAAAAAAAGGTGCTCTTTCTCTGACGCGTTTGATTTTTTTTTCAAATATGAAAAAAAAGACCAGTAGTACATTGACACAATGGGTACGATTTTTTTTTAAAGTCTGTCGCCGCTCAATGCTCAATGCTTTTTTTTCCTAACCGATTGTTTCTAAATCGATTCGCTTGATGGATTTGTATTTAATCCAGGGGCGTCGAACTTTTTATTCTATAAATAATACACATGTCTATAAAAGATAAATTGAAAATATGTATACTTTAAGCAATATATTTTTATAGAGAAAAATATGAAATCAACTAAAATATATATATTGAATATTAAATAAATAGTATTTATAGAACAAACAATGTATATATATCGAGCAATTTTCAGATAGGGTTTCATTTACATCTTGCAGATACTAAGTTTTCAGTTGTTTCAGATACGAATTTTCATATCTTATTTTATATCGCTGAATATTGCACCGACCCTCTGCATTTTGTATGCTTTTTAGAAGCCATATTATAAACTCTAATACGAAATAGGGTGTGCTTTCTTTTTATTTTATTTTTCAACATAAAATATATATATATTCTTATTTCCCATAAGGCTTGCCATCTTACACCAAAAATGTGTATAAAATTAGATTTATATTCTAAACATATTAGCATAAAAACGCAAAAAGGGAGGGGGAGGGAGCAGAATGTTACAAAAGAAATGACGAATACATTTTGACAAAATATTTATGAGTTTTAAATGACTATTTCACCTTACTTTTTGATCACAGTAGTACAAATGAAAGGATTGAATTATTTAATTATTAAATCGAAAAAATATTTTGAATAATAATAATAAAAAAAAAAAATTTTTGTGTTGGAAAAAAAAAATTGGAATGCCCTGACCTAAAACTTATTATATTAATTCAATATTTTTTTATTAGACGTTTAATTTATAAATAAATAAAATCAAAGCAAAATGCTCAATTAATTTATCATCAATATATATATATATATATATATATATATATATATATATATATATATGCGTTAATGAAATATGTCATTTTAAATTCATACAGTTAAAATCCTTTGAACGTTGAAAATTAAAAAAAATATATATTTCATTAATGTATGTGTGTGTGTGTGTGTGTTAGTTTTACATTATCATGACTATATTATGAAGAAGAAGAAGAAGAAAAAAAAGGTAAACAATACTGAATTTATTAATGTAAAAACAAAGCCAGTAAATAACGGCAAGTAATTAGAATGCGTCATTTACATGATATTAAACTTTTACGCGGTTGTAGTATTTCAACGAACGCCCGAGGCAATCGCTTTTGAGCTTTTAACATCGGCGCCGACTTAATTTTAAAATTTAATTAAAGTATTAATTATGAAAATATATTCGTTTTAATATAGAAACGTTAAAAATATTAAATAAATAAATAAATAGACGATGTCTGTATTCGTAGGATTGCATTCTAAATAAGCGATGTCGGTTTTTTTTTATTTTTATTTTTAAATACTGTTTATAATTTAAATATCGTCATATTTATACTTTATATATAATATATATGTTTTAGAATGGGTTTCTAAATTAGATTTGTCGAGATTGCGATCAAAATTGATGGCTGCACGTGACGTCTTCATAGCTAAAAGTAGAAATCTAGGCAACCAGGGACCGAATAGAGGCCAGGGTGTACTTATGTAAGTATGCAAAACGGGGTTGCAAATTCGACTTTCGTATTCGAATTCGTTAGAAAGCACAATCTGGATATATTTTTAGTGTAAATTGTCTATTCCTAGTATTTAGAGAAAGAAGCGTTTTATACGATTTAAATATGTAAAATTCAATTAATTATTGTATATAAAATAGTTATATATAAATCGGATATGGAATACAAGTCAAATCTGTTTTCGTGCGGTGGATAGGGATCGCATAAAAAAAATCGCACAAAAAAATATTATAGGGACCGTATAAAAAAAGGTACATTATGTATTGAAATTGACTGATGCAATATCTTCATACATACTGATAACAAAAAAAGTGATGCCAACACAAAAACAGGTTTGACTGTATATTTATTACGATGACAGATAAAATATACAAACGGACTGTAGTATCGGATAAATTTGCGAAAGTCGAATATCGACTGTATATATTTATCTGCGAAACGTTAAAGAGAAGCGAAATATTATACGAATGAGGATGAGAATGGGTATGAGGAAGGGAAATAAAGTAGCGCATTATTCACTTTCCGGTACGATGCAAAAAGGAATATGATTGAGGAAAACAATAGGGCCGACACACAATGGGATGGGGCCGCTGGCTTTTGAGCTTTCTCCCTTTGGCCCTTAAAACCGCTACACGGCACTGAAAAGGGATATGAACCCGTGTAGCAGTTATGTAGCAGTTGTTGTTGTTGTTGTTGTTGTTGCTGTTGTTGTTGTACACCGGGCAAAACTGGATCAAGTGTTTTGTTTTAATCCAACAGGACGAAGAAGACTAAGAGCCGCGGCCATTAAAGCCAAAGCCGTATATTTTAAAACGCGGAAAAATAAAACCCGGTCTTAAGACCGGCGTCGTATTTCAAAGGATTAATAATGACTGATTACAATCGCCTCTTTTGTATATACTTGTATAATATATATATATATATATATATATATATATATATATATATATATATATATATATATATATATAATAAAACCCCCCCATTTAATGGACTTAACTGGAGCAAAAGGGGAGGGGAGGGGTGAGAGTTATCTGGAAAATTCACACTAAAGTGGCTATATGGCATTTCATGGATCGTTACACGAAAACCTATCTATAATGTTGTAAGAAAATATGTCTTTAAAAAATTTCTATATAGATCGATCTAACAGAAGTTAAGGAATGAGAATATTAACACATTGAATGCGGAACGTTTTATTGACGCTTGCAACTTAGAATAAATATTTGATTTTCGTTCGCAAAATCACGTCGTATGTAAAATTATTTTTTTTTATTTTATTGAAAATAAACACTACTATTAAATAATTACTAAATAATGACTCCATTTCTCTAGTTCTAGATAGTTGTTGCATATGATGTGTTAATGGAACAAGAACATTCTTCTTAATTATATAATATATACCACAGATTTAATCCACTTAAATATTACGATTTATCACATCTGGTTTCAGTAAATTTACTTTAATACAACATAATAATATGATGTACTCGTATAAGACCCACTTTATACATTTTAATACAAATTTACTGAAAAATCTGCGATTTCAAATTGACTTTCAACATATGATTCATCTCGTTTGAATACAGAATCTGTGCGAATTAGTTGGATAATTCGAAACTTATTTAAAGTGTGCCTTATAAAAATAAGGCACACTTTTGATTATTTTCGTATATTTTTCAGCTCATTAATTTACTAAAAATACTGCATATCCAGAATCACTTTTAACAAACAGTTCGTCTCATCGAGACGCATTCAACGTTATATAATTTTATACAGAATCTGTGCACATTAATCGGATATTTTGAAAGTATACCCGTATAAGGCACACTAAATATTGTATCGAAAAGTAAATAATAATAATAAATAATCCATTCGATTCGATATTTATCTACTAGAAGTGCATATTTTGACGTAATATTTGAACAAAAACTCGATAATTTTGACATTTATAGATTAAAAATAATCAACGGACCCACTTGAACTATTTTATATATAGCGCGCTTTCAAAATCCAAACATACACACAATATGACATGTCACAAAATTGATTGAAATTGCCGTGTGTTGCTCGTTCGTTGTACGAGTCTCGCGCGTTAATCGGTCGTTTCTCGTGCGTGAAAACGGTATCGAACCCCCCCCCCCCGTCGGCGTACGGCGATCGCAAAACGGATTTAATTAAAATCTGAATAGCTGGAAATAATAGCCGACACGAGACGAGTGGCAAAATTGCATTTAAAACGATTATGGAATGTGCAATGAGTGTGTTCGCATTATGCGGCCACAGATCAGACGTGATGATATTATATATTATATTATATTACATTGCATTATTTGAAAGAGAGAGATGTATTTGACCGCAAAACTGCAATACTAATACTGAAGCTAAGCGACGTCGGACGCAGTCACGAGACGAATCAATTATTTTTATTCTTAAAAAAAAATATATATTATTTTTAACATATTTCATATGAGACGTATAACGTTTTTTTTTATTTTGACATAAAAATTAGTACAGTAGACGTTTATTTTTAAACTTCTAACTACCTTTCTTTCGCTTGTATTATTCAGGCGAGAGTGCAAGTAGTAGCTCTTACTGTTACTTGAATATAGTACAAAGGGGGGTAGGCAACCTGGTGGTTCGCGAGCGACATGTGAAGCTGCGGCTTTTTAGTTCCATTTTTTTCTGCTCGAATTAGAGTGCAAAGTCATCGCTCTCGTTGAATTTGTTCGCTCAATTGTTGTATAAAAATGTTTAATTGTATAAAAATGTTTGTTGTATAAAAATGTTTAATAAATAGATTTTTTTTATTTATGCAAGTACTATTTATTGTTGCCAAAAAAAAAATTGTGGCTCTTTAAAAACATTGAAATTTTATAAATTGAAATTTTTGACTCTTCCGAATCAAAAGGTTTCCTACCCCTGCACTATACCAGTTAAAAAATGTATGACAGCGGTAGTCAACCTTTTGACGTGTATATAAAATGGTATTTTTCAACTAGATTGACAATTTTAATATATATAAAGCATAAAAATATTCATCATAAAAGAATGTCGATAAATATAAAAAAAAAACATTTAAATGTCATTAATGAACGAATATATTGCTTTTTATCAGTTAAAAGGTGAAATAAGTGTAATATTATTAATAGACTTAATATTGTAAAAAAAGTGAAATAATACAAATGAATATATATATATATATATATATATAAACACTATTTTTGAAAAGTAAATGTTAAAAGTATAATAAATAAAACGTGAAAAATAGATTTTATTAAGAAATAATAAAAATCGATTTCAGTATAAAAATTGCACTTATATAGTATATATTTGAAAAATGTGAAAATTCTTATTTTTAGATATGTTTTAGTGATATTTCATGACATATTGAATTATAGGGTGAATAAAAAATGCAAACTCGATAATAAATCATAATAACAAGATCGTAAAAATTGTGAGATCATACATTTTTCTAGGAAACTATAATAATAGTTCGATCGTTAAGACATTTGAAAAATATGACTGTTGTTTTTTAAATTTTTAAAAATCGTATAGAAATATTTTATACTAAATAAAGTATATGGACTTTTATATATTCCTTTTTGTATTCCGAAGACACTGTTTCTCAAATATTTTTTTTTAAATATTATATTCGCAGTTTCGCATTTTTTTTTTATTACGAAAATCGCATTTTTTTTACCACAAATCGCATCAATAGCGCGAAATTTTCGACGTCGCATTTACGAAATGCGTACATTTCAAAATTTCAGATTAACGACGATAATTAATTTATCGGTATGCATTTCGACGCAACCGCATCATATCAATGCATTAATTTCATTATTTAATTTGTGTCAATACGATAATAGTAATTCGACATTAACGATTATAACAGTACTTTGATGTTTGTTTTTCGAACGACGCTCATAATCAGTTTAATGACTGATAAAAAATATTTATAGTTCATTTTTATATGTCATTTAATTTATATAATTTTTTTTTAATAATTAGCTAAAATATATTAAGCATATATATACTAAAATATATATCAAGTTATTAATGTACGGTAACGAAAGGGTTAACGTCAAATAATAATATCATACAATTGTATTGTTAACTTTTAAATTGGTATATAATAATGAGAAATTAAAGTTTTTTTTTTAATTTTCAACACGAATAAAATATTTATATTTCATAAATAAAATATATTTTTAATCACGTTTAAAATATAATAATATAACAATGATTTTTTTTATTAATCCGAGCGAAAAGCGTTAATATAATATCCGAAGTGAAAAATCAGATTATTTCCGTTATCGGAAAATTTCAGGAAAATTTATCGTCTAACAATGTTCAAAAGTGTCGGAAAATGCGGCTGAATAGTTTCGGTTCAAACTGATGATTCTAAAACTTCATATATTATTAAACATTTATATTATTATTATGTATAAATATGACAACATTTTTATTAATATGAATAATTGTTTTTTTAAATATTGAGGTATAAAATAGGTAATTTTGGTTCATTATTATTATTTTAATTTTTAACTGAATTCTTTGACATGATTCTAGTACAAAATATACAGCGAAAAAACACGCGAGTGATGAAAAGTAAAAAGAAATTGCGGAAAAACGGAATTATTTCCGATCGATAAGCGTTCGGTTTCGGGGTGGAGAGATGAGCGGAGCGGAACCGAACCGTCGCGAGCGGAGCGGAACGGAACCGAATGGAAAAGATTCGCGAAACGCGATCGGAAATGCAATTAGTGCAATTTAAAGCCGGTCGTAAAATCGCGTGAAACTTTCGAAAGCGAACAAATGGCGTATTATGTGTGTGTGTGTGTGTGTGTGTGTGTGTACGAAAGTCGAGGGTGAAAATTGTTCGAGATAGTTAGTTAGTTACAACTTTTGGATTCTTGTTAGTGGCGTTTGATTCTATAACTTTCAATAATAACCATGCAGGCGAACATTTAATTGTATACATTTACTGCTATTCGCATAGACAGAAATTTCTGCAACTTTTCTTTATAACGCTACAATAAAATGGCTGATTTACACGTTACATACACACAAATGTGTGTATGCTATTGAAAAATATGATAACGTGTAAATTTATAGATCACCTAGATATAGTAACATATACGTTAACATAATAATCATAATTCCAAAGAGTCAGTATTGAAAATATATTATATCGATCTGAAGTAATTTTTTTATAAAAAAAAAAAAATATTTAACTAAAATTAAAATTAATAATAATAAAAATTAAATAACGTTTGCATAATCAAAATATTAATAGGAAAAAAATAATTCTAACAGATTGAGAAACACTGTTGTATGTTGATAATTTTAATAAGTAAACATTTATTATATATATATATATATATATATATATATATATATATATATATATATATATATATATATATTTATCTTACCGTAATGATAAAAAGAAAATATGGATAATTACCTGAAACAAAATAAAAAAAATATGTTTAATAAAATCAGAAATAAAATACACTATATATATTTATATATATATATATATATATATATATATATATATATATATTTGTATGTATATATATATATATATATATATATATATATGTATGTATATATATATGTATATATATATATATATATATATATATATATATATGTATGTATATATATATATATATGTATGTATATATATATATGTGTGTATATATATATATATATATATATATATATATATATATATATATATATATATATATGTCGAAATTATATAACACTTTGATCAAAAAGTAAGGTGAATTTGTTTATAAAATGTATTTTTTTTATTTATTCTTCCAAATCAATCAAAGTCAGTATAGACTTTTTCAGGTATAGCCTTCAAGACCTTTTTCGATTCGGTTTTTATCTCCTCAATCGTGTCAAAACGGCGTTTCCGAATTGGCCTTTAAGTTTGCTGAATAGCCAGAAGTCGCACGGAGCCAAATCGAGCGAATACGGTGGTTGCGTAAAGACATGAGTTGAGTTTTTGGCGAAAAAGTTGCGAAGAACCAATGCAGTATGACATGGAGCATTATCGTGATGAAGGAACCAAGAGTTGTAAAAACACGTGTAACTTGGAGATAATTGAACCTTTTGACAAACGAACATTTGGAAAATGTTCTAGACAGTATTACCAACCTAGAAAAAAAATTACAATTTACCTGCCTGCCTAATACCTGGGAATTTTAAACAACAATTTCAACTTACTTTTTGATCACAGTATTATGTGATAAATAATGATATAAAATTTTAATTCGTATTAATTCAAATTAATATGAGATGTGACGTTATTTATGCCAAGGTGTGATATCATGTTATAACTTGGAATAAATTATGTCACGACACATAAAATCAAGGTTATATATATAATACGAATCAAATATGGCCTGCGAGTTTTATTTACGCAAATTTGATTTAAGATGTCGTAAATAAAAAATGTCACAACGTCCGTGATCATTCATACTTTTGGTATAAAAATTACGACGGTTGAATTTTAAATAATATAAAATAAAATTTTCTTTCAACGCCGGAATATTATATCCTATTTTTGTTTTCGAGTTGTGACATTATTCGCGTCAAAGTGCGACGCGCTGACCATATAATCGCGATATTATTACCACGATTTTTTTTGTTTTTCATCTATATATATATATATATATATATATATATATATATATATATATATATATATATATATATATATATATATATATATATATTTACATTTGTGTATTTATTGTTCGAATGCAATTTATATCGTTCGGGACTCCCGAGAAAAAGAACAACGCGGGTCACACGAACAACAGCTCCCCTGGGGGGTTGAGGTGCGGCGGTGGCACGCGGGGGGGAGGTAGAAAATGGACTATGGGGGGGTTTTTCCGGGCATTTTCCGCTCGTAAATTTTCCTAACATCATTATTTTCGCGCCGACTCTCGTGCAAAATTTATGCGATGTGCGAAGTTTAAATTCGAAAAATATGCGCATATGAGCGCGCGTTTAATTCGGAGGAACGATGGGAACGCTGCTTTATTTTTATTTCCCACAAAAAAAAAACACATACACACAACCCCCACCTCCTCTTCGGAAAAAAATGAATGAGTTAAATTCGGGCAATCATGCATGTGTCAAGGAAAAAAAATCGCATATGTTGCTTGTTTCGACGGAATTACGCAATCGCAATTCGGTTTCTTAGAGAGAAAATGACGCAAGCGACAAAATAAATATAAAATTTTAAATGATTCAACGATATTAAAATAATGGTCAACCGAAAAGAGCCGGCGACTCGTTTTCGAACATAATATAATAAATATTTCAAATAAAACGAGCGATATCACGGGTATTAGAACCCGTAATATGCTAATAGGCTATATTAAATTAAATTTTCCATAAAAATGAACAACATTCCGTTGATTATTTTTTCTTATCAATCACTGATACACGTTGATAGTTATATTTATATCACAACAATAATAATTCTGTCATAAAATTAGCGCACTTAAATATAAATAATGATACAACTTAGTATGTGTCAGCTATGAATTATAAACCGTATACAATTTTAAAATGTGTATCTTAAAAAAAAACAATTCAACAGATGTTTTTTTGTATATTCATATAAAATTTTATTTTTCAAATATGACATTATTAATGCTAAAGTGCGATATTATTATATAAACGCGACGTCCGTTTCGAAAAAATCGCAGCGATGACTTCATTTGTGTTTATGTAATTGAAAAAAAAAACAGTTTTTTTTTTAATTATGAAAGTATTTATTATAAAAATATATACGATACGCGAACGTTTCAGAACCGCAGATCTTTCATATAAATAAATAAAGAAAATTCGACAACGTAGAACGAAAGTCTCGACCGTTAGTTTAATTAACCCTAATTAGCGCGATAATAACGAACCGTGTTAATCAAGTTGATACTCTTATAAGACGTTTTATTTTTTTTTTATCATTGTTATATATTTTAAATGTCAAGTCTCATTTTTCATGTGATGATAATAATTAGAAGGTCGATAAATTGAACTGTCATACGATATCGTTTAGATCAGGTGTATTAAACTATTTTTTTTTAATAATAAATTTAAACATATCGATTTTGTCATTGAAAATTTGAATTATTTAACATATTTATATAAAAAAAAATTGACAAAAATATAATCAATGATTTAAAAAAAGGGGGGGGGGGGCAGGTGTTGCTTTTAAAATCCCTTTACAATTTACGTAAATCGAGGGGGTCCCATTCAATCATTGATCGCGTGACGCAATCGAAAGAGCTTTAAATAAGCGGTGAAGTCAATCGGTAATAATAATACCGGTTTCGACTGAATGAAACCAGACGAAAAACCGGTTTTTGCAGGTGGCCGTTTCATCGCAACTCGACGCAGGTATTCAACCGTAATAATAATAATGATGATGAAAAAAAAAGAAACAAAAACCGATTTTCACCGGTACGATTCGATTTATTCACGAAGAGCGTGACGTCACACAACGATAGCGGTGCGGTAATGGTCGTTACCATGAGTCAAATCGAATGATTTTATATAATTGTTATTGTTGATTTTATTACAAATTATATGAATGGGTTTGGTTCGTTGGTATATCTGAATTTTAAATGCAAAAATTAAGGTTACTTTAGAACTAAATGCATTAGTTTGTGATATCTGATATTTAATTTAATTGGTTTTTTGAGAAAAAAATATAAAAATATTTTTTCTGACTCAACGAACAAATATTACTAAATTTGTTGTGTGCGCAGAGTTAATATACAAAACATGAATCATTGATTGTCCTATTTGTTGATTTACTATGTTTGAAATGACACGTAAAATTTAAAAAAAAGGTATTGTTTAATATATGGCGACATTTTTACAAGTCGTATAAATAGGGAAAAATGATTGCCGCCGTTCGGTTAAAACTTCGAAATTGAGACTATTCGACGTAAATATGGTTTGAAATGGTGCTGCGACGATTTTTCCGTCTTTCGAGGCAGCGACGTTTCGCTTACGACGTCATAAATCGCTTTACGGAAAGGGAGCAGAATGTGGAAATAAGTCTGAGGCCCGTGGAAAGAAGTGAGGGTCTCCGGTGGCAATAAAAGACCCACGTATTGCCCTCAGCTTGGTGCAAAAATGAGGACATGGAGGCACTGGTCTCAACTGCAAGATAAATAATCTCTCAAATATAAATTGGCTTCTGCGGCCAACAGGCCATTCGCAGGTGAAACGTAACCGTCAGATTTATAGTTATGTTCTGCATCGCCGCGGAGGAGGTTAACTAAAAAAAAAAAAAAAAAAAAAAAAAAGTGGAGGAAATGGAGGAGAGTTTGGAAAAAAAAAGAGCGGAGGAACTCGTCGTTACACGTCGATTGCACGATTTTTGCGAATACGTATAAATCGCGAATAATATCTTCGGTTTTGCCCGGGATTTTTTTTTCCGCCACTTTTCCGCTGAACGGAGCTTCGGCGAAATGGATGTTCCCGAATCAATTTCGAATAAAAAATGTGGATTAAAACCAGCTTCCGTTGAGACGATTAAATTTTTAGCGAACGGCGATCGGCGATAAGCGGAAATTTTTAAATTGTGGTTTTAGAACCATTCATATAAATATAATATTGAAAATTTTAATAAAAATTTATTATTAATATAATTCTATAAAATGATGAATAAAATATATATTATCGATTAACACGTCAAGACAATAGATAAATTTTAATGAATTAATCTCGAAACGCACACACCCGAGTTACGCTCGGGCATTATTATTCTTCAAACGATATGAATCATTTAGCGAAATCTAATTCAAATATATCTCTCATTTACTCTTTATACATGAAAATAGTTTTAGATACGGATGTTTATTTAATTTATATATTGAAATCAAACAATTTTTGTTAGTGGTGAGCATCAAATATTTAAGAAAATTTATGATATGTTTCTCATTTGCGTATCTAAAAATCTTCACGATCATCGATTTATTTAATATTAGATATGTGAATATAAAAAAAATATTAAGAAATAGTCATACGATCGGTGCGAATATTTTCACCGTCGACACAATTTTCAATCCAGATGTTACAAGGTGCTGGATGGAAAAATTTAGTTCGAGTTCGTGAGATTCGTCCACGTGCGAGTTTTTCACGCGCTCGATTGTTTGCCTTTCGCGTCACGTCTACGTCTCTCATAATAAGTGAAATAAAACAAATAGATATCTCGTATCCGAGGCGAGATACTGTTCAGTATCTAACCGGTATCTTTGCAGAAGAGCTTGTTTTTTTTTTAATTCAATGTCGAAGTGAAAAAAAATGGCGTATATTTAAATTACCAAAAATTTATATTCATCCTGTATATGCAGTATTACCGGTTAAAGAGAATCGAAAATGTGTACTTTCGCTTGAACGTTACGTCAAATTATATATGTAAATTGTTTACTCCGAAATACTGTTATTTAAAAAGGCTGTAAAAAAAACACGTTTTTTGTTTAACGTGACACATCAGACATTCCAGATGTTGAAAATCATTGATAAAGATCATAGATTCTTTACAGTTCAGATATGAATCATATTTTTTATAATTCTTTATGTGAAATAATAACATTTTGAAGTTAGTGATACTTGTTAGATTGAGCACCTCCCCTAAATGAACACTCGTGTACGTTGAACAGTTTCTGAACATACATTCCATATTTTCTCACAAATGAACCCGTTCTGCACGAACACTTACTTGCCTTGAATATTGAACATATATTTTTTGTATATTGTCCATAAAATTGACCTGTTAAATTGAACACTTATTTGTGTTATCTATATATGAATTATAATTTTACTCAATTAATAGAAGCAAAAATTTAGTAGATTTATAATTTTAGAATAATATATATATATATATGGTATCAATCGATTGTATATAAATGTGCAACTTTAAAATCCCAATAAATGTGGTTAAATAGTGAAAAAAAAAATAATACTTAAATCGATCGGATCATATAGCTAGCGTGAATTTGAGAATCCCAGTACGCCACTGTAAGTCGTGACGTAAAATTGTCTGACGTAAAACGGCAATAGAGAATAGAATCGTTCAGATGCTATTTCCATTTTCTTAATAGAAAAATCACAAACACGTGAAATAAACTCCCGGCAGCGAACTAATGGATACTAAGTAAGAATCGTGATCGCACTGAAAAGGAATTTGCACAACAATATGGTGATCTATCGTTGCTTCAAATTTGCCATTCATGTTTATAGCACGAATATATATATATATATATATATATATATATATATATATATATTTACAGGTCGATTTCGCGATACAACCATCGATTTCATTTGCGATAAATGTGCCATGAGAAATCGAATCTCGTTTGTAACATCTCAAGTTCTGGGTATACGTGACAATTTCAGAGCCGTATCAGAAATCCCATTGTTTTAAACATGACTACATTCGCGCGAAGCCGTTCATGAATTTGAACGCAAATGTTACGAGCTATAAATGGATGGAAACGATATTTGAGAATCTCGCACCGCAGGAAGAAGAAGCTCGTTGCAATTTGCCCCTCGACAAGATCAATAACCCACGTTTAGCAAGTTGCCACTGGCGTCGAGGGCTATGAGAGGTTGGTAGGTAGGATAGGTAGGTAGTAAGGTTGTCGACGGTGGTAGGATAATGGTGGTAACGATGATAGTATAGATGGTGGATGGCAATATAGGTAGTAAAGAATCTGGAGCACTGGCTCCATCCGAGCATGGACCACAAAGGGAATCTCGCGGCCAATATGAGAATCGAAAGTTGCAGAACGATTTTTAAACGCCTCATTACACACAGGTATATTGCAATTTGGCCATCTCGTGTACGGCCATATCTCTCTGGCTACATAGAAGAAGTTGAAAGAAGGGAAAATCGAGAGGGTACCCACTGGTGATTTCTTTCCGACCTCATACTCTCTTGGGGTAGCCGGCAGCATTACAACCAAGGGGTAGAACCCACGTCATTATTCTCAACGGAACGAGGAGCTTTTATGTACATACGGAGGGATACTTCTTTTGTTGGTTGCTCGCTCGTGGACGTGAGGGAATTGAGGTGTGTGAGTGTGTGCGCGCAGTGAGCACCTAGCACACTCTCTGGGTATATTTTACCCCCTCGACGAGACCAATTTCTTATGCGCTACGTCTTAATATTTCATCGCGTTTCCAGGTGAAACATTGCATCGTTTATCATAAAGAATAAAATGCACTTACACAGTGCGTAAAAACTTTTACACGTGCAATATAAATTATTGCGCTTGCGAGACCCCGAGAGGGAAAAAACAAGGTTTCACCATCGAGCTCGGCACGCTACGATGATTTTGACTAATATTAAACCCGCACGAAGGGACCAAAGTAAAAAAAAAAAAGCATTACTATAAAAATACGAATGATAACGGTTGGATTGTTGAAATTCATTTAAAAAAACCACTTTCATATTTCCATGTACATTTATCAAAACACTAGTTAAATTTCAGTCTAATAATTGAAATTTCATTATCCTTGAATATCTCAATGAAACGTTTTTTTCGTTTAGATTTCGAATGATGCATACAATATTTCAAAGATTCGGATAATTTTCAAAGATTCATCCGAGGCAAAGTTTAGAAAAAGTTTTTCAAACATCTTATCTCGAGCTTAGCGAAGTTGGGCAATCGTTTTCGACCGTCTAACGAACAAATACACACACACACACACATTATATATATATATATATATATATATATATATATATATTATATATAAAGTACATAATCGCAATCATTCGAGAACTCGAACGAGATAAACCCGTTTGTATTTTCCGCCACGCATACGAAACGTTATAATATTCGCTGTGGCCAAATTTCCGCGGGATTTTCCCGTTCGTCGGAAAACGTGAAAAGTCCCGGGGAAACCGAGACGCGACAGGAGCGTCGGTTTTATTGCGACTTGTAAATTATCAGAAACGAAGATGAATGCGAATACACACAAGGCAAACAGTGTTAAAATTCGCTTTTCTCGCAGTGTCACACCCTTGTCAGTGTACAAACGATAATCACGACGCTTCGCTTATTTACAATAAAGAAAAAAGCACGTTGCTACATGCTATAATGGTTACTAATACAAAATACTACGTACAAACATAAATATATATATATATATATATATATATATATATATATATATATATATATAAACAAATTTAATATTTGATTTAATTTATATAAATTTTTAAGCAGATTTAAGCTTGAAAATTTATCGATTATCAATTATGAAAGAAAAAATTAGCCAGATCGTTGACCTCGTATGTCGCCGGAGATTGTCATTAGAAAAGTTTCACCATCCTAAAGCAAAGGGATGGTGGTTAAGAAGTTCAACAATAATAAAATAAAAAAAAAATGTGAAATGTGAGCAGTGGCTTTTATTAAAAATCCGACCGCATTCAAGTTCGATCATTCCCCATACAATAAAAATTCAAGTTCATCCGAAAACTTGAACCATAACCGAATGAATTATTATAATAAGTTAGCTAACGGTTCGGCGTTAAATGGCACGAAGGGAAATTATTCGAAGGGCTGAACGCACCCTCGGTCGAATAAATAATAATATTTATAAGAGGATCGTGTATATAATAATAATAATATACGAAACGTGCACCAATTAAAACAAACGGATTGTACGAGAATTATATTATGTGTACCGAAAAAAAAATGCTATTTTATATTAACCCATTACGGTCCGCATGATTTTGCATTTGTATAGTACAAAAAATAATATTTTCAGTATACTGTTTATCATCATCTAAAAAAAAAGTCACATATATGTGTCAGAGGACCTACAGCACTCTAATGTGTTAAGATAGAGAATTATAGTAGACTTGATATGAAGATATACAAGTTTTGATATGAATATTACGTTTTTGAATCATGAATCATCGAATAATCCTAATTTTCCAATATGAAAGTTCAATTTCCGCGATCGGGAATAAAAAAAATCAAATGTTTAATATGCAAGAAAAGAAAAGTATGAAAGTAAAATACTGAAATCAATTTGTTTTATTTTGGTTCGATTTCCAGAATTGTGGTTTTGCCGCTTTCGACATCGCAGATTGAATGAGCAAAATTATAAGGTGGGTCGAGCGTCCCTTGAATCGCTTATGAGATCACGAAATTTCACCTTTTTTTCCTTCATTTTCACCCCGCCCCTTACAGTCAGCTATTCCGTCTAAAGCGGGTGCCTTCGTTATTATATCTTGAAGAGATATCTCTTTTCGAATCCGCGTAGCAAAAAAAAAAATCGGGAAAACCCGCGAGAAAACAGACTCGGCGAAGGGGCAGAAGGGCACCGCTGGGGTCCAAAAACGTGAGGAATAATAAAAATAAAAAAAAAATAAAAAAAAAAATATATATATATATATATATATATATATATATATATATATATATATAAAAACGGGCGAAAATACGCAAAGGACGTGCTCTCGAGAAATTCCGCGGGTAATTTTTGCCCGAGCACGTTCCGACCCGAAAATAATGTTCCGGAGTTTTCCGGTACGAGGGATGTAATGCGAGAATAACACATTCGCGCCGCAATAGTTGCCAGTTCAAAAAAAAAAAAAGATGCTACATATACTAGATCGCACTTGTGCGTGAGTAACGTCACAATTCGAAAATAAAATACAAGTTTTGATAGTCGAAAACGAAAAAAGTGTAATATTACAATCATCATGAAGAATATACGTAAAAAAAAAATGTAATCGGAACAGCGCTCCGATAACGTTCCAATATTTATTTTTCATATAAAACTAAAAATAATATATAATTTAATCGAACATTTAGATTGTATTATATTTATTTATTTTTAATAAATTAATAAATCAAATATATATATATATATATATATATATATATATATATATATATATATATCATAAAATAAAAAATCAAATTGTAATTTTTCTGAGGTGGAACATTATTTATGTTAAAGTGCACGGCGTATAAAAAGTGTCGGTTTTTAAATATAAATACCTTTCAAAAGATATAGGGTCAAAAGTGTTGGAAAAATATGTATGTAGGTCAACGGTTATCTACTGCGTTATAAGAACCGACTCTCACATTCGATTGTCGAAGTTAAGCAATGCGGAACAGATTAATATTTAAATATGTTGACAAACGAAAGCTAATTATAAAGATAAAAACTAGATCTACTTTACAAAAAAAATCACACTCATAGTGGTAATGCGCATGTTCTTTTACACAAGTTTTAAATTTGAATCTTGGTTATATTGTTTATATGTTATTTACGTATTTGGAAATGATGTATAGATTCGTGATATTTTATATATGAAGATGACCTTGGGAATCAGTTTGAAACGTTGGGACGACAACGATTACTTATATGTATCTGAATAACCATCAAATGCTATCGAAGTGTTTTTACTTAAAATCGTGTGTATGTGTGTGCGACCTCATATATTAATTTCCACGAAACTCGGGCAATATATCAAAAACTTTACGAATTTCTGTACATTGAGAAACTTTCACCCACGGTCCGGTGGGATGAGTTTGATGGCGGGGTAGTTTGAATTACGGGAAACTTGTATAAATAATACGATTTTCGATAGAAATAGTCGATAAAAAGTTGTAAACGGTTATACAAATATTACATAATCGTAAAACAAACGACAGCGTCGAGATTCGAAGCGACGAAGTTTCAGGTCGCGTTTAAGCGATGTTTGCACTGGTGTATATTTTTTTTTTACACTCTCTCATTTTAAACTTTTTCATTTACCGCTTTCGGTTTTTTTTTTCATCTGGTATTTATCGTTGTTACTTCGACGATTTCAAACTCAATATTTTGAAATTAAGTACCTTACAATACGTATCGACAATAGATGGCGCTCTTTAGATATAGACATTTATTAATCGATATTTACATCGCACATACGATGCGCTTATAATATATTTTGATTTATCATAGACGATATAATAAAATTAAATAAGTTTAACGAGGGTGAATAAAAAAACAAAAAGTCACATTATTACAGAGTTGTCCTATTATTTCTATGTCCTGATTGGATTAGTTTATAGCGAAATGGCGAACTGAATAGAACACGTAGTGTTGTGACTCTGGCGAAGCAAAACCCGAGGCACAAAAGAGCCAAACGATGAAAAGGCGGGAAAACTGCGCGCGAAAAGCGGAAAAGCCAGTAATTTCAGCGATGGTTCTGAAAATTTTATTATGAACACTACCCTTTCATGCGGCTTTTAAACCCCATCCGATCTGCACGACACGAGGGTGCATTGAAAATATTATTATATATATATATATATATATATATATATATATATAAATCGATTGGTTGCGCTATAGCACGTGTCGGGTTTTAAATTTTGATACCAGCAATCAATACAATATTCAAGCTAAGCAACGTTAATGTTAATACTGTTTGTATTATGAGCAATCATTCTAATATATGACCTTAATTTAAATAAATGGTGATATAAATATTTTGTATGTATTTACACAATAAATATTTTAATTCTTTGTTTTTTTATGTGAACTTATTATATTAAATATGAAAAAAATATTTTTTTCATATTTAATATAATTAAATATAAAAATAAAGGCGCCGCCTTTATTTTCATTGTTCCGTTTTTTATATAAGTTCATTAAATTTTTCTGCTTTTGACTGCAAAAAAAATTTTTTTTTTTTTCAGAATAATAATTATACGAAAGCGAAATCGATTTGTATCCAATCAAAACGTAAAACGAAATCAATTTTCCGTTAATTAAAACACATTTGGGAATAATCAACTGTTTAATCGACCGCAGAATGCGATTCGTGTTTGGATTGATTCCCAAATTAAAAATCGAACGCGAATATTTATAAGAGACAGGGGTTTGAAATGTAAGGGTTGAAAATTTACCGGAGTTTTTTCATCATCAAAAATCGTATCCAGCAGGCTAAATGTTAAAAAAATATCATAATACATTTTGAAGATTATATATATATATATATATATATATATATATATATATATATATATATATATATATATATATATTAAATAATAAATAAAGCGAGTTTTTGAAAAATTTTACCAATAATGATGATAATTAAAATCGGTTAACCGGTATCAGTTTCGGACTCAATTATCGGTAATACCTATAAACCGTAAACCGGTAATATAATCTCTTGTTGATTTGATATGCAACAAGTTTTAGAATAGAATCACATAGAAAACAATCGTTATTATTTTATTACATCGAACTTTCAAAGGTTAAATAAATAGCTAACGACTCGACTAAATATATATATATATATATATATATTAAAATAAATTATTGAGTACGAATTTATTATATTTACATACATATTTTAATATTAATACTGACAAAATATTTTATTATTATACGAAATATCAGATTAATTTGAAATATTATAGCATTGTACTTAAACAATACCCTTTATCTATGTCTATGAATCTTTACGTTAAAGAAATAATGATGAGTACAGTAGAACTTCGCTTAAATATTACAAATATATATATATATATATATATATATATATATATATATATATATATATGTATATATATATATATATATATATATATGTATATATATATATATATATATATATGTATATATATATATATATATATATATATATATATATATACTGTGTTCAAAAAGTAAGGTGGACAGGAAAAAAATATAATTTTCCTAAGTTGGTAGAACTGTCTATAACATTTTCCAAGCGTCTATTTGTCAAAATGTTTAATTATCTCCGAATTACACGTGTTTTTACAACTCTTGGTTCCTTCATCACGATAATGCAAAGTGTCATACTGCATCGGTTCTTTGCGACTTTTTTGCCAAAACTCGATTCATATCATTCTGCAACCGCAGTATTCGCCTGATTTGGCTCCGTGCAACTTCTTCCTATTCAGCAAACTTAAAATGCCAATGCGGAGACGCCATTTTGACACGATTGAAAAGATAAAAACCGAATCGAAGAAAGTCTTAAAAGCAATACCGGAAAAAACTATTCGGACTGTTTCGAGGATTCGAGAAAGCAATGCAAAAGTGCGTTTTATCGGACGAGTATTAAATTGATAAACAAATTCACTTTAAATTTTATAAATAAATTCACCTTACATATAATGTTCAACTCACTGAAAATTAATATAATATAAAAATGTTATATATCCCTGAATCGGCATATAAATATTTATATTTACCAGTATCGTGTGATTTCAAATATTTATAAGTTGTATTTCGTTAATTAAAAAGCGAGGCCGCACTGTACGTTATTACGAATTATACCGAGGTCAATTTAGGATGCAGAAGTTACCAACCTTGATTAGTTCACCGTACAGAACAATAGAATATCCGATTAATTAATTCGAATCACGTTTTGTTTAAATAACGAAAAAAAAAACACGTTCCGCCGAGAATAATCGGCAAAGGAGCGCTTTCTGAAACGAACTTAACACGATTAAAAATTCAGCGCTAAATCAACGAATGGCCGAGCATAATCGAATTTTTTTGCGCGAACGCTGAAAATATCGAATATTTTTTTTATATTATTATTATTATTATTTTAGTATGAACAGACAGACGGACAGACGGTCGGGAAAACGACGGGAAACGAACGACGCTCTAATCAGAAGCGCAACTAATCGAGTTTGTCGGATGGGGTTCACAAATGCGATTAAAACCCAATTGGAAGCCGGCGGTGTTGCGCAAACGGGGATAGAGGGCCGACGGGCGGTTATAAAGGGGTTGAAGAACGGGTGGCGCTAAAAGTTACCGGACTGCAGCGAATCGCATACAAAAGGGATGTAATCGAATTTGCGTTCGATGAAGTGAAAGAACAAGACGGACCGAGAAAACTCGCGCGCGCGGTTGGTCTTTGCACTACACACACACACACACACACACATATATATATATATATATATATATATATATATAAAGCCGTTCTCACACCACACGAAAACGGAAGAATAAATTTTAATTGTGCTCCGTCGAACAGTTCGATCATTACGTTTGCTGGCGGAGATTCTCAATCTTTTTTTTTTTTTTGAATTCATACGAAACGTTTTCAAACTGCTGAATCTTGTTTGGCGTGTTAATTGTATCGTTAGATACGATTCAATCATTTCCATTGATGAAAATATTGATTTTCCGAATTAAAAAAATAAATATAATTGTGCAAAAATATTTTTTTTTCTTTAAAAATCATACTTTTACATCGTATGTATTACCAATTATATATTACATTGTATTATCATATAAATTTATCGAAAAATATACCATTGTATTATTATCCGTTATATTGCATTATCGTACTATCGCATTATTAGTGGCAATAACATTGTAAAAACAATATAATTAATTGCTATGAATTGGTCAATTATTTTATAAATCTGATAATTGATTCTTGTATTGTCATCAAGAATGAATAAATATGCAAAATTTTAATTCAATCGGACATCGGGAAGTACTCGAAAAATCGATTACAATATTCCATCCAGACAAACAAAACTTATATAAAAGCGTGTGAAATAAAGCATTTTCTTTAGTTATATACTACCGTAACTATTTGTAACAAGATATACCCGCGTCGCTAATCAATTCAGTAGATTCGAACGGCCCCGCAAGAGATGTGTTAATTGTAATTTATTGTGGAATAACAACGATCAATATTAAACAGTATATATTATTCAAAGCGATATCAAATCGCATACAATTATTTTTGATATTTAATAAACGAATATTATTTATTCGTTTATAAAAAAAAATAAACTTTTGATCAAATCGATGAATGAATGAATCGTCAATCACGAATTTGTGTCACACATTTTTATTTTTATTTATTTACTTTTTTTATGAAATCACGTATCGTTCGCGACAATTGCACAATTTTCGATTTTGTAACGTGAATCGGAGACCTTTCAAAAAAAAAAATCGTAAAAATCGGGTTAACACCATTTTAAATATAGGTTAAAGTTATAAAAAAAAAGGTCCGTCAATCGTAAATTATCCATCAACTTCTGACGATTCACCGTTTGATTTTCAATTATATATTGAAGTATTTGTCGTGTCACCGCACATCGAATGAACGAATAGCGAGCGCAAACAACAGGAAATAGAAGTTCGTTAAACTTAAGCAGCGTCCACAATTACTGTCTTATTATTATTTTTTTTTTTTTTTGATGCAATAAAACGGATGTTCTGGACGCCGCTTTATATATTCGTGTGCGTGTCGTAAGCAAGTCGACGAGGGCACGTATTAATTTCATTAGAGCGAATTAATTAATCAATTTTCTTTGTTGCATGACTGAACAGGCGAGGCGGTGACAAAGTTTAACGGTTTTAATTAAGCGACTTTTTCTTTTTTTTTAATAACGTTTTATGAAAAACAACTATATATATATATATATTATAAACGTGAAAATTGCAAGTCATTATTAAATATATACAAATTTTCCGATGGGGAATTCTCGGTACAACTAGTTGAAATTTTCTAATTATCCTATAAGAAACATTTTTTTATTATTATTAGAAAAGTTGTGTTGTTAATTGTATTTTAATTATTATTCAGATTAATGCATATATAGTAAAATCTGTTTTTGTGCGATCTTTTTTGTACGCATTTTTTTGTGCGACTCTTTTTTTGTGCGGTGTATAATTTACAATACGACTCAATGTATATTATATAATGCATCAGCCAATTTCAATAGATAATATGCCATCTAATAACTTCAATTAGTTGCCATCGACCTTTTTTTATACGGTCCTCTTCTACAGCATATTATTTCTTACAGATATTTACGAAATTTCAGATTTTTTTTCCTGCGATCCCTATCTATCGCACAAAAACAGGTTTGAATGTATCATAAAGCGCAAAAATATTTTAGTTTCTTAAGAATTGAGAATATCAATTAATTATATGTTTTTTCATTGAGAAAAATCGGTAATTCTATATTAATTACGAAAAAATCATAAGTAATAAGACGATATCAAAAGGTTGTACGAAATTAATTATTGGCAAAAAAAAATGAAAGTAATAAACGATGTAACGGATAAAATTTCAGATCGGACAACATTGTATTTGTATCCTTTGTCACGAAAAATTTACGTATATATATATATATATATATATATATATATATATATGTGTGTGTGTGTGTGTGTGTGTGTGTGTGTGTGTGTGTGTGTGTGTGTGTGTGTGTGTGTTATGAAACTTTTCGGTTTAACTCGTACGAATCGTTCGAGCGCAAACTAAAGGCTAATGTAACGTGAAAAAATTTCTCATACAACGGTTATCGTTTTTATGTATTTTTCCAACCGAACCACCCACCGCCACCCACCAGTTTCATACGAGGGATTCTCATAGTAAAGAAGAAAACGGAAGTGGTGGGGGCAAGGGAAATGGCCCTTAATAGACGTCACATATACGTGTATAATAATAATAATGAAAAAAAAATACGGCTTCGATATTATTATTATGAGGATTTATAATCCTAGAGACGATAAGCGAAAAACCCGTTGATCCATCATCGCGTTATTGACGCGTCACGGGGTTCGATGCGGAAAATTCCGCGGAAAATTTTCTCGTACGGATCAATTATTATTATTATTATATTTTAAAGATCATTAATCAAACGATACGCCGTTGTGCGATGCGAAAAATAGCGCAGAATCCCGAAAAAGATTCGAAATGCACGTGCAGAATTTCAAGTGTTAAAACGGAATGTCGAAAATAAAATAGCACTGAATCGATTCGGTTTTAATTGCTCCAAAGCCCTGGTTTTAACTCGAAGTATTTTTTATTTAAAGTAAAGTGAAATTGTCGTTTAAAACTCCCAGGCATTAGGAAGGCAGGTAAATTGTCATTTTTTTTCCTAAGTTGGTAGGATTGTCTATAAAATTTGGCAAGCGTATGTTTGTCGAAAAGTAATGTTTAAGTATGGCTCCTTCATCACGATAATGCACCATGTCATACTGCGACTTATATCGTTCTGCAACCATAGTATTCGCCCGATTTGACTCCGTGCGACTTTTGGCTATTCAGCAAACTATGTTCAAATGATTAATATTACGGATATTTATAATAAAAAATATAGTAAATAATTGTTAAAATTTTTATACATATTTTTGAGTTCAATTATGTTGATTGACTTATGTTATAGTACATTCAATATTTTTTGAAAACGAAAAATTCTAAAATTAATTGTCGATAAAATATAGAAAAAATAGAAAAAAAATCAATTCTATTTATTGAACAATACGTTTCTATATATATATATATATATAGTTTTAGAAATATTGAAAAGATTAATTGCCACAATACAGTTTGACATTCGTATATTTTATATTTTCAGAAAGCGTATATCGAGAAATGATATAAGATTTTCATAGTAAAAATTGATTGTAAATATATATATATATATATATATATATATTATAATATACGTATGTGATAAATTGTAGCTATTAATCATTAAAACTGCATGATATAAAACGGTATCTAATCTGGCGCCTGCTTTATATGCGTTTATTTATTGCACGGACTTTTTCAACGGATAATGCAGTTGACATACTTCGATCTAATCGAAACGAATTTACTATATAATCTTCATGAAATAATGTGAATAAAACCGTCACCGTTTATCGGTTAAAAATGAGTATTTATTACGTTAAGTCAGCGGTTCTCAATCTTTTGAAAAAGTGAAAAATATTTGATTATTGAAAAAAATAATTTAATATAATCGATCTCATTAAATAAAGAATAAAACATTTTATTTTATATATTATTATATTAATATTTATTAAGATTTAAATAATATATGTATGAATGTTTTATTTTTGTATAAGTTGTTAATGTGTACGTTCAGGGGTTAATAATAATCGTGACTCTCGTAGAATAATCTGAAATAATCCGGAAGTAGCGAGAGAAATTGGAAATCATCTAGCAAAACGAGCGAGTATCGGTTAAACTTTGATCGTCGAAAACTTTAGATGTGAATCCCGAGACTAGGATTGAGAAGCGCTGCATTACGAGATTTCCATTACGATGCGACGTCGTGTAGCAAAAGGCTACGTCGTAGACTTTGAATGAAAAAAAAATATATAAAAGAGAGAGGAAAGAGAGAAATAGAGCCTTTTTACAGCGCCGAGCACTCGCTTTTATCGGTTAACTCGCAGTACTAGAATCAATAGCACTCGAATCGTCAATTACATACATATTATTTTTATACGTATAAAACGGGGATGAAAAAAATAAAAATAATAAAAAAAGGTTAACAATTTCTGTTTTCGAGTGCCGCTCGTGCTCGCTGCAAAGTACACGTACCACAGATGGGTGGTACTTTTTCGCAAATATATATATATATATATATATATATATATATATATATATATATATATATATATATATATATATATATATATATATATATATATATATATAGGGTTGAAACGTTAGTATATGATCTGTACGAGTACGAAAAGAAAACGGTAACAGATTTTCCAACGAAGCGTTTTCCGATATATGTAGTATTATTATACACAGCGCACTTTTAAGCGTATACATGTCACCGTCAAAGCTCGTATAAAAATCGGTTATTCCGTATAAATGGATATTTTGTATCGGTACGATGATCCGATTTTATGAGGCGAATTCCGATGTAACTTCGGTCGTAATAATAGTAATAAAGAAGTAATTGAAAAATGTTGTCGACATCTGATTTTTGTACTAAAATTTTAATTCATTATATATATATATATATATATATATATATATATATATATATATATATATATATATATATATATATATATAGCATTTTGGATATTTTTAACACTTTTATTGTTATAACATTATATATAAAAAAAAACAATATTTTAATATTTTTTAAAATATTGAAAACCTCTGATCACATCAACAGAAGCTTTGTAAAACAATCCGCTGGCCAGTGAAATGAAAAATTAAATTTATAGTAAATTTAATACTGAAGAAATTCTTTACGCATTATTCACAACGAACACAATAGCCTAAGCACGATCCACATCACAATAATAGTTGTTTTTTTATTTTTGAGACGAATATTAAGTTTCAGCGTTGCCGCACCAATGAATGCGAGAATACATAAATTTGCATTTGCGCTTCTGTTACGTGTTCCGGTGTGACTGCGCCTTAACAATAACTCGCAGCCACAAAGGTAACACGAGACGACATTTCGGTTTTAATAATATCATTAAAATTTCTACAGAATTACGCCATTATTTTGTGTGTGTGTGTGTGTGCGCATTGCACTATCGGCGTAATAAACATGCACCGCAATTGTTAAATCTGCGCCCGTTTGTTTGTTCACGCCGGAAAAACAACGTGCGGAAAATGAAAACGGAAAACTGGGAAAATTGAATACGTTCGCGAAACGTAACGCTAAAAATTAGCAAAGTTTTCCTGGAAATTAATAGAATGAGCGTCGAACAAAAAGTCTATACGTGAAATTGACGTTGATCACGTTTATTTATATCAGAGATGTTCAACCTTTTTTTTTTGTTGTCACGACGGGTCATTTCGTATTCTAAATAATTTACCATCATGATTTGATTGAAGATTTTTTTGAAACGTGATATTTCAATGAAAAATCTGATCGATGATTGCTTATAATTGTAGACAATTGTACATGATGGCCTATCATTACAGCATATTTTGTATAGACTTAAAATAAATATATAGAACAAGAAATTTAAATATCAAAATAAACATTGATATTTAAATATAAATAAAAAGTGACGAATCATGAAACAGTATTGCAGTGACGTCATCGTCGTTCGAAAATCGCGTCGCACGGCGCTAGTTGTCTCCTAGATTTTTAAAACAGAAATCCGATACAAAACCAAATATTTACACAAATTGAAAAAAGCGTGCTTTTTTTCGTTCGCCACTTTGAAAATGTCCGTTAACAACGAACGGCTGGTCGCCCTAAAGTGTTGTGAAACCGGCCAACGAGACGCGTCGGATGTTGTTTGTTTATTATTATCTTGTTTACGTTATATTGCTTTGATTCCTTACACGGCTTTCGAAATACTATTTTTATCGTTCTACCTACCGACATATTTTATCATTCATTACGCGTAAAATTATAAATTTCAATAGTGTTTAAATTTGTAAGACGGTTCGTGTGGACGAGTCTTAAGAAAGTTTAGCGCAGCGGTACTCGTTTGTCGTATTGAGAACGCTTCGAGAGCACAATGGAGAGCCGTGTGTATTTTCGTTATTATTTCGAGTTCAAATTCAATTAACGTCAAAAATTACATAGCGTTAAATAAAGATAACATTTATGAACCGACGCCATTACATCATATATTCGTCTCATTCATTACGCGTTTTTTCCGCTTGTTTTTTCTATGTTTTTTTTTTTTTTTTGGTCACGACATTAAGATAAAGCGATTCATATTACATTATAAATAAAGTTAAATTTTGTGTGTGTGTATTTTTTTGCTGATTTTCACACGAAATGAATACATAGTTAGAAGAATCTGATTTTATAAGCGATCGTTGATCTTTGACTAGTATAGTAGGACTACGCTTTATAAAAATCAATATTCTATATCAGGGGTGGCCAATATGCAGTATAATTACAAGTAGTGTATTATTATAATATACTTCAAAAAAAAAATCTAAATATCCATCCATACTAAAAAAATATATATGATTTTATGACGTTGTCAGAAAATGTAGTGATTAACACGTTAACTGCCAACTACGAGTTATCTCGTCCTGTATTTTTGTGCTGCTACGATTAAACATGAAATATATCAGTGCTAATATCGATAGTTTGCTTCTGGGAAACAATAAAAAAATCAATACTAGTTTGCATGAACAGAAAATTTATTAAAAAACGATTATTATTAACAATAATATTTTTTAAAATTAAAATTAACCAGAAGTCAACGACGAAATGGACAATATAAACTATTTTAAAACACTATAATGGCCGCTGACTAAAATATGCGTCGTCTCATGTCCAAACGTTAACGGCCGTTGACGCGTATATGCGTCATTTTTATCAATAGATTCGGCTACTCGGCTTTTGTTACCACATTCTTAAAAAAAAAAAAGTGCCGTCCCCTAGCAAAAGTTTAATCATTTATATTGCGACCACTATAGTGTTAAGTATATAAGTAATAACATTCAACAGATGTATTATGTAATCTCATTCAAAAAATTATATATAGAAATTTACATTAAATTTGTTCGTTTGTTAATAGAAAACACCATTCAAATTTTACTGTCGCATTTAGCAAAATTTTAAAACGGACAAACTTTCATGTGACACGCAATATAATAAATAGCGCCACGTCTTCAACTATGAATTCCGACGTATAATTCAATCGTCACGAAGCGAAATAAAATAAAAATAGTTTTTCAAACAGCAAACATATATATATATATATATATATATATATATATATATATATATATATATATATAAATAAACAAACATAAGCCTTTTGACTAATGAATGAAAAGTGACGAAGGGTTAGAATCTATTTATTCTGGCGCATGCACGGCCGAGCACGAAAAGGCACAGATACCGTGCAACGATCACTGACAAGGCGATAAAGAAAGATTAATGATTAAAGCGATGCACCATCATCAACTATATTAGTACGGTCAAATAAGATATTTTTGGAAGAATGTCGAGAGGGCAGAGTTTTTTTACGGAAATGTATACTAGACAACGAGGTTAATAAATGCTGAAAAGTTGCACCCTGTAGAGAGGGAGCTTCCCTCCGAAATTCACGAAAAACCTCCCAAAATTTGACCGTTTTTTAGTTTTTAGGATTTTTCTCCAAAACTATAATTCGGATTGAAAAAGTGTCGATGAATAAATTATTCCTCATTAAATTCTACAGTTAAAATGTTCCATTCATTATTTGCGTAATTGTTATCAGTTTCTCGTAAAAAGCGCTCGAAAATAGGCCTAAAATGGACCTCTCGACCAAAAATTCTCGTCGCGCGATTTTACCGACGATTATCTCAAAACGGATCAATTTTACGGGGGTATCGAAGAGGAAAAAAGTTGTAGAGCATATCCTCTTCTATTATAATCAGTTATTATATTTTATATTAATTGTTTCAGTTTTCTTAAAATTACAAATTTCCCGAACTCGATCCGACGATTTTTTACGTCACTCCGACAATCAAATGCATTTTTCGGGAACAAAAAAAGCGAGAGTGTAAAATTTTTTTTGGTAAATATATAAATAATTTTAAAACAAATAAGAATCCGAAAAGCAATATCGTCTTTAGAGGAAGCTTCCTCCCACATTTACCGAAAACCTCTCAATATTTAACTTTTCTTCAGTTTTTCGCTTATATCTCAAAAATTATCACTCGGACTAAAAAGATGTTTATAGAAGAAATATTTCTCTTAAAATTCTACATTAAAAATGTTCTATTCATAATTTGCGTAATTGTGTTATTTTTTTCTAACGAAGCCCTCAAAGTAGGAGATGTCGCGTTAGCAAAAAAAGTGCTTTTGGAGTTCGCGATAAATATTTCGAAATCTATCAGTAATCGGCTATTTTTATTTTATACATCATAAAGAACAGGATTTTCTCTATACGATCCAGAAGTGGCGCCCGTTTGACCCCCCTGGAACGGTTTTTGCGCGCCCTCAAAGTTAAGATTTTTTTTCGCGATTGCACGCACCACGTGCAAAATTCCATTGAATTTTGGGCATACTACTTACTACTCGCTCATTGTTATAGTTGTCTATTCAATGTTAAAGCCGTTTTCAAAAGATATTTTTACAACCATTCAACAAAAGACAAGGATTACGGGTAATAAAATAATCTTTGGACATTAGCATCCATTGGTTTCTTTGTAAATTTCGAAAATGCATTTCTTTTTAATTATACAAAATTTCATATCAGTTAACGTATAATAAATCAAAAGTTCTTTCTTTAGATATTATCTTTAAATCTGTGATAAGGAAACAACTTTTTAACAGCTGTAAAAAAGATGCTAAAACAAATTTAATATCATGCAGATGATCGGCTTTACTATGATAGTTCTCACAGTTATTTTAAAAATATGCCTATCAGAAGATTAGACGACTCGCAATCTCAGGATCTATGATAGAAAAAAGACCTACGTACAAAGAGTTAACTTTATTTAATCCAAAATATTTTTTTCTTTTAATAAACTAAATACAAATATTCTAGGAATATGGGCATATAGAAATATATTTCTAATATTGATTTCTCAAATAAACCGCTTTTTAAATGCTCGTTTTTTCCGTTAAAAATATACCGTTAAAATATATTCCTTGAAATATAAAATTTATGATAGAATATTTAATAAGTACGTATCTTTACAATATCTTTCCGTTAATAAAATATTTTTAATAAAATTCTCTGTATGATAATGAATATAGTTTGTTATTTTTCTTTAATTTACAGAATTGTAATTTTTATTATTCTTTATGATTTAATAAAGCTGACCACCTATAATAGAATTATCACAATGTCCAATAATAATCATAACAATCGTTATTATTGAGTGTAATACATAATAACTTGCCAAAACTGTTTATAATATAATGAATAACATAAAGAAACCCGCAAATGATTATAAATAAATTTAACAACATTATTTTATTGCCTATGTATTGTTGGAAAGACTGTAAAGATATATTTTTCAATTGTATACAATAGTAAAGAAAGACAACAAATCCCTTAGTGCAGAAATCTAAAACCTGAAGTATGCGAGCTAATGTGTATGCGCCGTTTTTAAACATAATATAAAATTTATTAATTTTCAAAAAAAAAATATCTATATATTTTTTGTTCTTTATACTTATTTTTTAATGTTTTAATATTTATGGGTTGGTTTGAAAATAAAAAATTATTACAAAATTATAATTTTTTTAAATTAATATTTTTAAATAATTATATTGATATAATATATAAATATACATAGAAATAGTAAATAAGTTTTAATTTCAAAAAAAGTACTCATGAATACATTCTTAGGTATAAAAAGGTTACTAATCCCATAGCAGGTAGTATGCCCAAAATTCAATGGAATTTTGCACGTGGTGCGTGCAATCGCGAAAAAAAATCTTAACTTTGAGGGCGCGCAAAAACCGTTCCAGGGGGGTCAAACGGGCGCCACTTCTGGATCGTATAGAGAAAATCCTGTTCTTTATGATGTATAAAATAAAAATAGCCGATTACTGATAGATTTCGAAATATTTATCGCGAACTCCAAAAGCACTTTTTTTGCTAACGCGACATCTCCTACTTTGAGGGCTTCGTTAGAAAAAAATAACACAATTACGCAAATTATGAATAGAACATTTTTAATGTAGAATTTTAAGAGAAATATTTCTTCTATAAACATCTTTTTAGTCCGAGTGATAATTTTTGAGATATAAGCGAAAAACTGAAGAAAAGTTAAATATTGAGAGGTTTTCGGTAAATGTGGGAGGAAGCTTCCTCTAAAGAGGATATTGCTTTTCGGATTCTTATTTGTTTTAAAATTATTTATATATTTACCAAAAAAAATTTTACACTCTCGCTTTTTTTGTTCCCGAAAAATGCATTTGATTGTCGGAGTGACGTAAAAAATCGTCGGATCGAGTTCGGGAAATTTGTAATTTTAAGAAAACTGAAACAATTAATATAAAATATAATAACTGATTATAATAGAAGAGGATATGCTCTACAACTTTTTTCCTCTTCGATACCCCCGTAAAATTGATCCGTTTTGAGATAATCGTCGGTAAAATCGCGCGACGAGAATTTTTGGTCGAGAGGTCCATTTTAGGCCTATTTTCGAGCGCTTTTTACGAGAAACTGATAACAATTACGCAAATAATGAATGGAACATTTTAACTGTAGAATTTAATGAGGAATAATTTATTCATCGACACTTTTTCAATCCGAATTATAGTTTTGGAGAAAAATCCTAAAAACTAAAAAACGGTCAAATTTTGGGAGGTTTTTCGTGAATTTCGGAGGGAAGCTCCCTCTCTACAGGGTGCAACTTTTCAGCATTTATTAACCTCGTTGTCTAGTATACATTTCCGTAAAAAAACTCTGCCCTCTCGACATTCTTCCAAAAATATCTTATTTGACCGTACTAATATATGTTGCTGTTGATGTTGACTTCTTGGATTTTCTATGGTCCCTATCGAAAAGTCATTTTTTTTTACCTCTTGTTCCTCGATAATCAGAATAAATCTACCCCCCGAGCCGACAGATATAAAAGAACAAAAAAAGTATTTAAAAAATATTTTTAAAATTAAAGATAATATTTTTTAAAATATATTATAATAACACAAAAATTAAAAAGGAAATCAGGTATATTTATAGAAAGTTACAAATAATCCTTCAAAGAACCGCACGCGGCTTGCGGGCCGCAGTTTGGCTACCCCTGTTATAATATTTCGGTACGTATATATTTTTGGAGATATGCTACTTTACAATATCAGATATATAAAATCATTAATAAATTATTAACATATTTCATATTGTAATAATTTATAATTTAACAGTTTGTATCTATAATAGAAACCATAAAAAAAGAAAATATATTTTAATTTATTTTTTGAGGTCACATTTTAAAAATTAATAATAACGATTCGGCTAATAAGATTTCAAATCATACGAGTTTAAAACGAAATATGATAAAAAAAAAAGGTATAAAGTTAATATTAGTTAATTAGCATAAATATAAATCGTACACAGGGTGATGTATATTTTATTAGAAATAAAGTACTAATTGTGTTAAGGTATGATTCTTAGAAGAAGAAAAAAATTATGCGAATGAAAAAAAAAAGTGGAACTCGCAAATTAAATAATGTAAAATAACCTTCAAACTGTTGAAATTTCACATTATTAGCGATATATGGTATAAATTTTTATTTTATTATAGAATTGCTAATTAAATTACTAGTATTTTATATTTTATTTTTAAAAATCGATATAAATCTATAATGAAAGCAAAAATTGTCGAGTCGTTAAAGTAGGCTTTTAAAGGACAATTTTTTTTTTTTTTAATATATTTTTATTTTAAATGTACCTGAAAAGTTGGAAACGCTTTCGATTTATTGAAAAATTTCACAAAACGAGAAAACCGACGAGAAATTTCAAAAATTACACAGCATATAGGACTCGAATCGCGTATAAATATATTGGAAACGTGTCCACAGGCGATGGTTTTATTCGTGTTCCCCGTGCAAAATGGACAACCTTCACGATTGCAATCATCCGAACCGGTTTTTGTTATCGCAAATATAAGGTTTACAGCCTTTTCTACCGTCTATATACATATTTATATTAATAATGATCGATTCACAATTGCAATATTTCAGGTTCCAGAGTATTAAAATGTCAATTTTGAAATAAACTTTATAAAATACATTTTTTTTTTTGGATCATAATCTACGCTTAAGAGTTATATTTTAATATTGGCAATAGCTGAAAAATTTTGTTTATTGGTTATAAAAAAAAAACTTGGGGTTTAAAGTCGTTGATTTCGAACCCCAAAATGTGCTCAAAGAATCATTTGAGCCTACATTATAATTTGATTTCTAATAATATAAAGGACGTTATAGATCAGAAATAATCAATATATGGCTATATTTTAAAGATATAATCTTTTTTCTTGAGAAGACTTTCAAAATATCCATTCAAACTAAAAATTTTGTGGCGCATAGGAAACCAAAGATTGGTTATAATGAACTTATTTGGCCTATTATTTCCATTTCAGATAAAATATTGCTCAACATCCATTAGAAAATATTATTTTTTCAATGTAAATAGTAATTAAAATGTCCCCAAATGCAACTGTGTCCATCATTGCAGCGCCCACTAGAAATCTTAGGAATATGAATCTGATATATATATATATATATATATATATGAAACATAATAAATCAAATTAATAATAAATTCAATATTAATTAGCACATCCCTGAATATTCGATATGACGATGCGGTTTTCATTTTTAATTTAGCAACTATGGTGAAAGAGATGAAGGAGGTGTGGACCAGACCTTTCGCTGAACGACTTCCGCGCCGTTTTAAAGGCCACGAATGGTCGACAAACCAGTAATTCTTGTATGAGAGAGGCAACCGTTGCTCGTGCACACTTTTGCACAGGTCGACCCACTATAAATGATATCTAAAACGTCGACCAAAGAATTACCAGCAACCCTATTCACCGTGAAAATCGATGTTTAATGCACGAAAAGATATTACGGTATCGTTTTTTTTTTTTGTTGATGACAGGCATTTTTCGTTCCTGGTTCAATCGCTTCCTTGAATCTATACCTAGGTAATATTCTGCTATGCGATGCGTGCATTTCTTGCAACCCCCAACAGGTATGCATCGTGGCATTTAATGCCCATTATCAACAGTACTAAAGATTTTATGATGTCGATTATTGCATACTTTGAAACTATAAAAGTGTAGAATGTTTTTTTTTTTAAATTACATACAAAATACAATGTATCGATAACAACGATAATACTTAAAATGATTCAAAAGTCGTTTGCTCACATACTACTGTGATCAAAATGTATGGTGAAATTGTCATTTAAAACTTCCGAGCAGATAAATTGTATTTTTTTTTCTAGATTGGTAGGACTGTCTAGAACATTTGCCAAGTGTATGTTTGTGAAAAGGTTTAATTATATATGAGTTACATGTGCTTTTACAACTCTTGGCTCCTTCATGTTATACTGCATTGGTTCTTTGGGATTTTTTTGATAAAACTCGACTCGTGTCATTCTGTAAACGCAGTATTCGCTCGATTTGGCTCCGTGCGACTTCTGGCTATTCAGCAAACTCAAAAACGAATGCGGGAAGCCGTTTTGATACGATTGAGAAGATAAAAACGGAATCAAAGAAGGTCTTGAAGGCTATACCGGAAAAAGACTATTCCGACTGTTTCAAAAAAAAAAGTGCATTTTATTGGACAGGGATTATAATACTTTCAATGGTATGAAATTGATTTGGAAGAATAAATAAAGATTTTACATTTTATAAACAAATTTACCTTACTTTTTGATCACAGTGATATATAATGTTATCAGATCAACGATTTGATAGTTTTCTAAGCTAGATTTAAAATTAAATCTAAAATAAAAAGAAATAAGAAATTTCTAAAAACTAAATTACCCATCTCTTACACGCTAAACTTGTGCTGTGCATTAAAAACCAGAGCTTTGGAGCGAACGTTTTTTTATTTTAGTTGCTCCGCTCCGGCATCAAAGTATTTACTCCACTTCTGCTCCGTGCTTCGGTTAAAATATTTCTATAGAAATTACGTCATTATATATATATATATATATATATATATATATATATATATATATATATATATATATATATACTTTGAATGTAGTTTTTTCTGTATATTTATTGACATGAAATCAAAATTTTCTATAACTTATTTTTTAAGAATAAAAATAATCTATGATTAAATATGAACTATATAAGGATATATAAGATAATTTAAATAAAATATCCAACGTTCTTCGGATAATTTCATTGTCATGTCATTTCCGTTATCACTTTTCAAATATTAAAAAAATACTGGTATTTATTAATATACCGGAGCAACGGAGCATTACATTTTTTTTGTGCTCCGCTTCCGCTCCAGACTATAAAACTATAAATTAAAATATGAAATTAACATACAAAATATTCGTGTAGTAATAAAATTCATTTCGGAAAATATCATAGTAAAGTTAACATTGATCTATGCGATGAATCGAGATGAAAAAAAAAAATATACCAAATTGCCAAAACTAGATCGGATCGGTTTCAATTAAATGTCAAATCGTTCCGTTTTGTTTATTTATTTATTTATTTTATATTTGAATATTTTTATTTTCGCCTTTAAATCCTCAAAAACGAATCTTGCAAACACGTTTTAAAGTGGATTTGAAACGAAATCGATTCGATTTTATCGAAGTTCACGTTTGATTTGATGTATGACGCTATTTGTAACGGATTATTTCGGAGTGTGTTTTAAATGAATGCGTCATTTTGAGTGTTAAACAAACAACGAACGTTTCGCCGATTTGATTTCATTCGATTTGAATATTAATTATTATATAATGAACGATTCACGATTAAATAAAGAAATCGGACAAAACTTTTTAAAAGGCAATTATATATATCAACTGAAAACGTAGATTTAAAGATTGAACTATATATACAATAAAAAATAAAATATTATATCAATATATAATTTAATTATAAATTATTACTCTAATTGAATACATCTGTATCTGATATATTATTTTTAATTGAAAATTTTTTTTTCATATCGATATCGTTTATTCAATTCAGAGTAGAATAGAAACGATATAAATTTGCAATTTCCAAAATATTGGAGTTATTTTTTGAAAGTTTTATTCTGTTATATTTTATGAGAGATATTTGAGGAGCACAGATAGGCAGAGCAGTGATATTATTACAGTTATGTCGTGTAAAAACAATGGGTAGTTTCGTCGCCTGTTCTTCGAAGCCCACCCAGACAGTGTTTTAAAGGTTAAAATGAAAAATAAATAATATTTTCATAACGGAAAAGTATTATATAAATGTAGATATATCACATTTATAATATATATATATATATATATATACATTTTATAGGTCCCAAAAAAAAAATAGAACTCATCTTTTTTAATAATCAGAAAAAAAAATGTTCAGTAGTACATTTTAATATTTAAAAAAAATATAAAAATGACTATAATTGACAACCGGATTGCCTAAAAAAATAATTATAAGGAATAAATAATATTTAGAAAATTTATTGTATCGTAAATATGATATAGAATTTGAAGATAAATAGTTGAATATTGCTGTTTTAAATAAATAGTTATTATTATGTAAATTGTTCTGAAATATATTAAATTTTTCCATAATTATTCAAGTACTAATATAATTTTGTCATTTTTAAATTTAATTTATATAGCGGGGGTGGTCAAACTGCGGCTCTCGATAGGTGTATCCTAGTTCTTTTTTAATTTTTAATTTTAAAGAATTATCAAAAAAAGTTAAATAAATGTGTTTAATTTTAATATTAAAATTCAACACTTATATACTTTTATTTAAATAGTTTGATCGTCCCTGTTTTATAGACTTTCTTTAACGGCAACACGTACATATACGCGAGCGGCATTTTCGTTCATATATATATATATATATATACCATATATATAATTTTTTTTTCACTTTCAGCTTATGAAAAAAAAATCGACCGCGTTAATATCGCTGAAAAAAAATTGCTGAAAGCGGAAGATGGCCAAATATTTACCTTTATGAACGCAATCCAAACAAATTTACGAACGTAATTTAAACATTCTGCGCTTCGTGGACGTTTGCATAAGCGGCTCGTAAACCTCAAACGATAATTGTAATTTACATGGTAAAAAAATACGATTATTACTCCTATTATTATTATTATTATTATCAATAATAATAATAATAATGTATTGCGCTTGAAAAAAAGTCTTGCATTAATTAGATCATTAGCCGCTTCGTGGCCATTTGGCCGTTAAAAAGTTTTAAATTGAATCGCCGCACTTAGTATTCTTCCTTCGCTACATACATATATATATATATATATATATATATATATATATATTATTTTTATATTTGAACGCAAACGACCGTGGTCGATATTTTTCGTTTTTTGTGGCCAATTATAAACAATTGCCGCGTTGCAATTATTGCGAATTTTTTTTTAATTACGAAAGAGAGTTATTATTATTCGAATTTTTGAGAGAGAAATTTCATTTTTCGATTACACTTTGTGACTATATATATATATATATATATATATATATATATATGTGTTAAAATTCATTAAAAATCGTGATTAATATTATATTTATAATTATATTATTCACAATAAATTAAATTTTATATAAATACTTAATTGCTATTACATCGCAATATCATCATGAATACAATATAACAGTAATTTTTTTATAAAATGTAAATTCTTTATTAATTCTTCAAAATCAATTTCACTCTCTTCAAAGTAATCCCCGTTCGATAAAACGCACTTTATCCAGTCCTCAAATTAATCGGAATAGTGTTTTTCCGGTAGAGTCTTCAAGATCTTCTTCGATTCGGTTTTTATCTCCTCAATCATGTCAAAACGGCGTCCTCGCATTGGCCTTTTGTGTTTGCTAAATAGCCAGAAATCGCACCGAGCCAAATCTGGCGAATACGGTGGTTGCGGAACGATATGAGTCATGATGAAGCATGATAACATGGTGCATTATCGTGATGAAGAAACCGAGAGTTGTAAAAACACGTGTAACTCTGAGATAATTAATTTTTTTTATAAACAGACGCTTAGCAAATGTTATAGACAGTCCTACCAACCTAGGAAAAAATATTTACAATTTACCTGCCTTCCTAATTTCCCGGGAATTTTAAATGACAATTTCACCTTTCTTTTTAATCATAGTAGTATTATATAATATAAAAAATATTAATATTTTAATAATATAATTTATAAATTACATTCAGCTATTCACAGGCGCATTGCGGAATTTTAGAAAGCGCTTAGACGTATTACGGATAGAAAAAAATATTTTTCGAAACACTTTATTTTACGATAAAGCTTTTACAGACCTATTTCAATATACGTATTTTATTAGACATCAATCATTTTTTTTATATTGAAATACACTATTTTTTCTATCAATAATTTTAATCATAATTCATATTCGTATACTTAATATTATAAATATTAAATATTTACTAAGATATTTTATAAATATACGTTCAACAGTCAAAAAAACTTAGAAACGTACGGATTTTAATATCACAAATATATTTTTAATTTATTTTTATTAAAATAATCTATTCGAATCGCCTACGTTGCATGTATAAATATTTTTTTTTTCATTATACATACATATGACAAATTAATTTATTGTTTTCGAAATGTTTGCCAAAACGACTAGTCAACATTTACAATAGCCGAAAAAAATATACAATGTGTCCATAAAAAATATGATGGATATTAAAAAAAAAAATGTGAAAAAATAACCCACGCTCGTTTATAAAGATGATTACATTAAGCAGGCGCCAGATCGGAATTCGAATACGAAACTACTATATATGTAAATTCACTCTAGTCGAATAGTAAAAAATTATATGTAGAGCTGATGTCTCAGAATTTAATTATTTTATCGAAAATAAATTTGGTACAATATTTTTAGATCATGCTGTATATAAAGTCGTTCGTGTCAATATATATATATATATATATATATATATATATATATATATATATTTATATATATATATATATATATTTATATATATATATATATATATATATATATATATATTTATATATATATATATATATTTATATATATATATATATATATATATATATATATATATATATATGTATGTATAACATTTTCATATAATATTATGCAGTAGTTTTATATGAACAATAAAATTGTTATTGCAAGCATTGCGATATTGAAATACAATATGTGCGAGTTGTAATAATAAAATACAAATATAACAATTGGCACATATCGACAAAAATATAGTATGTTCTCAAAAACTATTAATACTATTTTTAAATAGAAGAATTTTGTGGATACAAGTAAGGTGAAATTGTCATTTAAAACTCCCGGGCATTAGAAAGGCAGGTAAATTGTATTTTTTTTTTCTAGATTGGTGAGACTATCTATAAAATTTGCCAAGCGTCTGTTAGTAAAAAGGTTTAATACACGTGTTTTTACAACTTTTGGTTCCTTCAACACGATAATGCACTATGTCATCATACAGCATTGGTTCATCGCGACTTTTAAAAACTCGACTCGTATCGTTCCGCAACCACCGTATTCGTTCGATTTGGCTCCGCGCGATTTCTGGCTATTCAGCAAACTCAAAAGGCTAATGCGAGGATGCAGTTTATTATATTCAAATATAATATATTTTATTGAGTTCAAAACCACTGCTTTGTTTAGTTATATTTGATAAAAGTAAAAGTATTTTAATAAACTGGTTCATCGCTCACTATATAAATAATATATGCAATATTTATATTGTGGGCGTCGATGAGTCGACATTTTTATTTATTTATTTTTTTTTTCGTCACACTTTTATTTATTTATTTATTTTTAAGTCTTTTTATGTAACAAATGCCCCGGAGATTAGGGTGACCGTGTTTTGGCGACGTCCCAACGGAACTGCAATAAAGCGGTTCAAACTTTCGGCCACAATATAACGTGATGAATTTATTATGGGTGGCGAAAAACAATTTTTATTAGCGAATACCGCGACATGTGTGTGTGTGTGTGTGTGTACATATATATGTATGTATCATTTTTCCCGATAAACCGACCGTTTTTCCCATTTTCCCAAATACGTTTTTGAACCAAACTTTTCCTTGTGCACGATGTCCCGTTTTTTTTTTTATTTTGTTTTCCCGTTTGCAGCATCAAAACTAAAACAATTCGTTATGCAAGTTGTCGTAAAGTTCGATATTTTTAATATAATATAAACTGAATGTAATGACGTATTGCCCGTCAAAAAGCGTATATATAAAGTATATAGTTTGTCATAGAATCATAGACGCGAAATAATGACGCAATTTAAATATGACTCAAGCGACGCCCATTTCATAGATTAATGCAATATATTTTTTTTATTAAAATTATGTTTGCAATACTATTTTAATATTGAAAATAAAAAAGTAGAAATGCTATGCCATATTTTCTAGCGAATAATTGAAAAGTGGTCTTGGAACTAGTGATTCCACTCTTTAAAAGGTAAAACCAGCATCGAGACACTTGAGAGATCAAGGTCTTTGGCGGATATCAATATTAATATTTACTTTTAATTACATCATTTTTAAATATTAATATGCATTTTTTTTATATAGCAATAATCTGAAAAAAATATATTTTAAATCTGATATTTTCTCGTTCAGTTGTGTGGCCTTGAAAATTTGGGAACATTTAGTGAAAGTAATAAACGAAACCAGTTAATTATATGTAATTCAAAAAAGATTAAAAAAAAACAACATTTTATGCAATCCCATTTATATAAGTATATATATGATTAATTATATATTTATAAAAAAGAGATTCGTGGAGATTCAGATATTTTGGAACACAAATTTCAGACCAAATAAATTTTATTATTTAAAATAGATGAATTTTTGTAATGAATTATCAGGATTCAGTTTCGAAATCTGATCAAAAAAAAATCACAAAAGTTTCCGTTCTCTAATGCCCTTTTGTAAATTTTTTTCAAACATTGTTTCATTTTAGAAAAAAATAGTCTTTCGCCTTATTTTCAATCTCTCCCGTGTCTTCTTTTATAGAAGACGAGTATCTCAACGAGTATAGAGCACAATTGAAAGCGTACACTATTATTATAACGAATGACAAATAAATAAATACATGGTTGTACCTAAGTACAGTCGAGTGCCACCGTCGAAGTGAAAAAGAAAAGGCAGATTTTTAAAGGCTTTTGTATAATATATATATATATATATATATATATATATATATATATATATATATATATATATATATATATATATATATATATTATATTCGAACGGCTCGATAGAAATATATAAAGTTCGTGTGTGTATTTGTACAGTCGGTCGACGCTATTTCAACCAAACATTCTAAATTGTATACATAAAATTATTTAAAATTTTATATATAATCTCTTAAACAAGACTATATAATATATTTAATTTTTTTAAAATAAATTTATATAGTATTGATGTGCAAGCGTCGCCCCACTGTACTTACCAACACACATACACACATACACACACACACACACATATATATATATATATATATATATATATATATTGTAGCACTTATAAAAAATGCAATTCAAATGGAAGAACGTACGACGACACCCCGACCGTCTTGTCTTGTACGTACTTTCGGTGCACCCTGTGTTTTCTTATTCACAGTTCGTGTGCCCCGGTGCTTTCTTATTCGGTCGTATTTTGTCTTTTTATTCCTTTTGTCCATGCTCGATTCGAATTGAATTTGTTTTCTTTCTTTCTTTCTTTTATTTTCTATTCTTTTTTTTTTTGATTTACACATACACAAATGTATGTAAAAATTTAACGTGAAAAATCTTTATTCAGTATAAAAAAATTCAATTAATTTATTTATTGTAAAATAAAAAATCTTTTATAATATAATAAATTATATTTTATATAATAATAAAATTATTAATTATGTGTCTGATTTTTGTATTCTTGGCGTATATCTTAAATAAATGAATTATTATTAGTAAAATTTGAATATAATAATAATTTTCACATAATTTTGCAAATGTTATAAAAGTAACATAAATTAACAATTCATCTAACGATCGTATTTTATATGTATGATGACGTCAGCGTGAGAACGTGAGTCGTTCGGCGCGCGGCGTCGTCGTCCTTGGCGCTAGCATTTTATATATATGATATGTATTATATATATATATATATATATATATATATATATGTGTGTGTGTGTGTGTAACAATGAAGAAGCAGATGAAAAGTTAACATCCTTAGGTCCGCCTTATTGGAGTCGGAAGTGTACAAGAAGCGGAAGCGGGTGTATTTTTCGGTATTTCGGTAAAATTTTCGACACGCAGAGAAGGGAACGTTTTTAATCGTACAAAATTAAATAGATTAAACACTTCTGAGTGTATTTGCGCGAGTTAATCGGGGACGGGTTAGGCAGTGATTTATGGCCGGGTTTCGGTAACCAGAACGCGTGCGGATTCGTGGTACCCTTTGTTTTCCTTTCCTTTTTTTAATATATATATATATATATATATATATATATATATATATATATATATATATATATATTATTTGGGCTTTGTTTCGCTTATTTATTTCTTTGTTTGTACGTGCGCGTGTGCGAATATTATATATATATATATATATATATATATATATATATATATATATATATATATATATATATATTTTAGCATCATTAATTTTTTTCGACGTACGCCTGAAGGAAAAAAGGTATGTGAGGTAAATGTATCCGTAAGGTTCCGGTAAGTTGAGGGTTAATTTTTTTTTAATAACGAAAGTATCCCTCAACGTTATGAAATATCGAAAGTTAACCGGCGCGTGACCGGGTTAAATTTGCGCACAAAAACGCTTGCGACCGGTGATTACTTGACATTAAGACGTTTTTGGTTGCGAATGAAATAATGACTACGAAATCTATATATATTATATATATATATATATATATATATATATATATATATATATATATATATATATATATATATATACATATATATATGTAAGAATTTTTAAAATATATTTTTCAAAAATTAATATAAATAATTTATACTCCAGGATTCAATTTACAACGCTCTTCTAAAAATTTACGGTCGGTGAGTTTTAGTCATTAAGTTAAGTGGTCAACCTAAAATGAAAACAAAACGAAAATAGATGATATTATTATAAAGCTGAATATTCAGTTTAAATTAGAAGTATCATTACTTTAGAATGAAGAAGCTCGCAACCTTTTTAATACGTATATTTAAAAAAAAAAAAAACTTTTTCCTTTAATAAATCTTTTTGAGATTTTGATCAAATATTCAAGACAAGTTTCTTTGGAAGAATATATAGTATTTAATTTTTTCAGTGAACAAAAAATCCTTTGAATCACATATTTTTTTTCAAAACACTAAAATTTTAAAGGTTCATAAATACCTCACCGATACCTAATTAAAATTAAAAATATATAATAATTATTCATAATCTTAGTATATAATATTTTAAATCTAAAAATTGAAGAATTAACATACATATATCAAATATAAAAGATGAGGTCGATTTTTGTTCATCTCAAACGATTAATATATATATATCAATCATCTATTATTAAATATCTAATTTTAAACTTTATCGTCATCGTTTAATCTCACAATACACGAATTAGAATTTTTTTTATATCTAATCCAAAATAGATTAATTAGAAAAGACATGCAAATGTGCAGAATAATAGCGCAATTTATGTATATTCACGTTTATAGCACAATTATTGGGAGAAGAAGAGTGATGATCTTTTGTGATTAATCGACGTTAAAGAGTGACATTAACCTCATTAACGATATAATTTATCAAAACTGTTAACTAAACGTGTAATATAACGTTACATTGTATTAATATAAGCTAGCATTATGAAAAATATATTACAAAAGGTCACGAATAAAGATTATACAATATAGAAAGCCATCCTTATAAGCCCAAAATTGATATATAATACGATATGAAAAAAAAAAAAAAAAAATATATATATATATATATAAGAGAAACACAATGGTCTTTTTCATAAATACGTACAATATTTATGGAAAAACCTCTTGAGACATGAAAAAAAATATGACAAAAAAGCACCGCATATTGTCAACGAACATGTTCAATCGATGAAATTTTCAGCGATACAATAACGTTTTTTTTTTTAATTCGCCCATTTATAATATGAATACTGTAGCTCAAAATGTTGAGAGACAATTAAATATTCTCATAAATACTCGATGTTAAAAAAAGTTATTTGCTAATTGAATATTTCTTTGACGAGGAAATGTTGTAATGGTCCTGTTTGATTTTAACCCAATAGCGGCCGACGTCTCGTTTACGGGACGCATATTTCAGTCACTATAAAACCATAGACATCATCAATATATTGTTGTTTATTAACATTCTTTATTATTTTGTTTTAATTTTGAAAATTATCTGTGTATAAATTGATTTTTCATATAGAAATTATAATTGGATAATGAATTTTGAAAACGTGTTAAATAAATATATTTTCTCAAATTTATTTTTATAAAATCACACAGATGTTATATTGAAAAGTGGAATTTTTTGTTGAAACACACACATACACACACATATATGTCGTACGAAAAAAAATCAGAGCGAGCGAATCTCAAGTATTCCGTGTGATCTCAAGTCGAGTGTCCAGGTCCATTCAAATGCCTCACAGCAAATGGTATGAGTGAACCTTTCGCAAGGAAACGAATAACTTTTCAACGGCGACAAAACAAACAAAACAAACAAACAAACAACCGACCGAGACGAGCACCTTGCCACTCGGGAACGTTCAATGGAAATAGAGTACGAACGGAAAATTTGAAGAGTTCGCGACGTGAGCTCGAGAAAACACGGCGAGAAAATTTTTTTTTTCCCTCATTCGTCTGGAAATTGCTCGCGATCCAGACACACCGGGGTGAAGTTAATAAATTGCGTGAAAATATGCGTGAACACGCACGTAAACAGGACTACTTCTGGGAGCGAACAAGATCTCTTCAACGGAAGGGGTTAAGTAGGTAATCTCCGAAAACAAGGTCACGGAATCGAGTAAGTCCTACAGCATAACCCAACAATGATTTTCTTTTTTCCTTCCATTTCTTATTTCTTGTTTTTTTTTATTTATTTTTGTTTCCACGAACTTGAACATGTTGCCAAAAGGGACCAGAGAGTAATCCATTATTTGTATATCTACTTTTGGAATCGAATTGCGGTGAAGTATATGAAAAATAATACGTTTATATAATAGTTTCATGTGGAATCTCTATATATACTTTTACTCGTCAGGTGTTTAACCGGTTTAATACACGTTCTAATTTATAGCTACACTTTTAGTTAGAAGCGAAGTATCGTCACATAATATTGAGTAATTTAATTAGCTAACGAACGTTGTGGATATTTACATTAGTATTGCAGTTAACTAAAGGGAATATATTCTAAATCCGTGCCTACATTAATAATATGACAGAATGCAAGCTCCACGTTTCATAATATTTTATAGTGTTAAAATCTTTTACAATTTACAAATTAAAGTGTATTTTAAATATTATGCACGATTATTGTTAATCTGTTATGATCGAATTGTCGACGAATCCCATCGAAATAATAATAGTACGTAATTCAGAAATATCACAATTCAAACTGAGACTATTCGGACACGCGCAGCTTTACAGATTAAACAAAGCTCGTGCGCGAAGCGTTTTAATCGTTTCAGCTGAAGTCGTCCACAAAAGCGATCGCCGCTTTGAACGTTACACACTCGAAATTACGGCACAATTTCCGGATAATTTACGAGACCCTTTAAGGGTGTTCGCTTTTGTGTGCGTGAAACGCGTAAATTAATACGCGCGTCGCCGCCGCCGCCGCCGTTGTCACCGTCGAATGACGCGAGTTGTTGTAAAATGAAAAATTTCACACGGGCAAGAATATATATATCACGTTTACGCTTAGCGCAGAGTTAATTTTCGAGACTCGTGAAAATATCATGCGGCGGAAATCTCTCATTAGTGCGAGATCTCGGCGAACAGACCGCAGCATAAGGGTTAAATTGGGTTCATGCACACATATATACACGTGTACGCGTTAACACGTACCTTGTACAGCGCGATTACGAAATCCGCTGTGTAGCTTTAAAGCTTCGTTAAGCTTTTACTAAAAATTTTCATAAAAAAAATCGCTTCAATTTTAAAATAACATAAACATGACTAATATATATTGTACCTTACTATTTAGAATATTTATATACGAATAAATATATATTGAATATCATATTATATAGTTGTCATTACAAATATAATACGAATATGTTCCACATATAATAGTCGTGATTCGGTAAAATACATAATTAGCGATTAATTACAGTGTAAATATAATTTGCATAGTTGCTTTATAACCGCCCTGTATAAGCGCACGGAGAGATAGTGTAAGTAAATAATTCCGGCGATCGCGTTAAAAGGCACTCACTCGAGTGAGCTATAATCAAATGAAATGATCATCATTGGACGTCCTGTGCGTGTGCGTGTGCGTGCGCGTGTATGCGTATGTGTGTGCGTGCGTGCGCGCGCGTATCACGCTCATATTACGGCGTCTTCTAAGAAATCGAGTTAACCCGTTGTGCGCGGGGTGTGTGCGTGGGCGCGTGAAACGAAGCGGCCAACTATATAATTGCTCGCAAAGTCATACATATAAACGCGAGCGTTTCTCGCGCTCATATTTACACTGTGCCGACGTTAATATTAATAATAAATAACGAATTTGTCGCTTTTAACACATGCTCTCCCGGTCGTTTCGACGTACCGGTACACCGAAAGCGGGTACGACGAAACGAGACGGAGAGCACACGCGCTAAACATCTGCTTTCGTGCGGATAGATCGTTTGGACAAATATTAACGTTTATGGCCGTCGTGAGCACGTCGTAAAATTTCGCGTTGTTTACACTGAGAAGGCAATGTGTTTTTTCGCGTAATTGATTCCATTTGTTGCCGCGCTGTATAAAACCATAAATAATTAAAAATGTGTGCCCGTATAATATATAAAACATCAACGTTGTCCTCCCGCATTGAATATTTATATAAAAATCTAATATCGGAAAAAATACGTAATATAATATATTATAATTATAAATTTATTTAAATTAAAGAATATTATCATGTTAAATATTATATTTCTGATATCAATAAAATCAAATTGAATAATGAATGATCATAATATATTTTACAAATGTACCACTGTGAAAAATAATAAATATCGTCGGCGTGAGACCGTCGTCGTCGTACGGCGCCGCTCGCATTATATATATATGATAATAATCGTCTATATTAGAAATATATTTAAAAGTAGATATTCGCTGAAAAAATGACAATATAATGTATTGATCGAATTTAAGTTTTGCGAGTCGTTTTAGATATTTGTAGCCAAAAAATTAGTATCGAGCAATTATAGTTGTTCGTGGCGTATGAATCACGCTTCGTAAAGCAGAATCATATCGGTCCGCTGCAACAAAAGAGTTAATCGATCTCGATGGAATACACAAAGATTCCGATTATTCGCGATTCAGTGCGATTGATCAAATAAAAAAAAAATATACATGACGATATATAATTGTTGCAGTCATTTGTTATCATCTATCATGCATGAAAAGCGGAGACCATAGATGAAAGGTGGATAGATACGGACCGTAAACGGTGGGGGGGAATACGTCTTTTGACGGGTATTTATTGGGCTATAAATCGAGTTTTGCGAAGGTTTCGCGTCGATTCTGGGACGACAGGGTGTTAAACAATCACACGCTCGGGAATCAATATGTGAGGTCGTTATGTAGTGTGTAAAGTAACCGTTTACAATAACGATAACTGTTACCGTTTACGATTACATGGTCCTTTTCCTTTAAACGTTAGACGAACGGTCGATTTCTTGAAACCTTTTTTAAAAAAAAAAGCACGTGAAAAGAAAAAAGGAGAAAACTTGCACTGATAAAACATCTATAATATACAACATTTCAACGTCGTATATAGTAAAACAATGGTCTTCTTTTTCTTTTTCACGTCGTCTCCTCGAGAAGATTGGCGACACACACGGTTAATGAAACTTTCGAAAGAGTTCTATCGACGAACAGTTGAACCAACGACGAAGAAAGTCATAAATTTTGATGTCTTCCTATTGATCTTTTCCCTCGATTTTTTTTCTTTCCAAATCTGTATTAATCATTTTTCAAGATGTGACCGAGGTATTGCATTTTTCTCCAAAAACCACCTTATTTGCTACATTGTCTATCCAAGATATACACTTAGTATGCTAAGTGTATATCTTGGATAGACAAGCACATCTCGAAGGTTTCCAATCGTTTTTCGGTTTCAGGGTCTAATGTCCATGATTCAGCACCGTATAGAAGAACAGAAACAGGAAGAAAGGTATTTTTAATTTCACATTTGTGCTATTAGACGTTAAAAACTTTTTCACGGCTATGAATTGCGTTCTAGCCTGTTCTATTCTAGAACGAATCTCCTTCTTGGGGTCATAGATTGCTGTGATATATATCCTCAAGTATTTGTATAACATTACTTGCTTATATATATATATATATATATTTGTTAGTGTTGCTTTTTTTTTTTGATAACAATGTTACAATGCTCGAATTTCATACGCCGGGTTCACTTGTCTTATAACAAAGACGCGTTTGAATAAATAGAAAAAAAAATTGAATTTGTTCATAAGTCGAGGAACGCCTGTACACACTATTTTTTTTTTCACTTTTAGAATCTTATTTCTACGTCGAATTTCCATCGGAAAAAAAAAGCGGTAGTCTTCGTCGTTCTAGACGTGTATGGGATTCTTATTATCATAATAATATAACGGCGGTTTTACGTAATAAGGATTAGATTGCGGCGAAGCCTTTTTCACGCCGGCTCAACTGAAAAATATGCGGCCTTTTTCCCTTCGGAGAAAGTTACTTTTGCAAAATTCGATTTTTCCGCGTTATTTTTTTTTTTACCCACGTCGATTTACCGAGTTTCAATCTATTCGAGATTCTAATACTAAAGACCGAAGGCGAATGTATTATATATAGTTTTGTTGAAGATTTCTAATGTAGATTTCAAAATTTAGATCAAAAATCTAGAATCGTTTATATATGAAATGAATAGAAATATAAATATGTATGAATGTAACTGTATTTCGACTTGCGTATTTGACGATATGTTCGGAAGTGAATCTGTACGAAAGTCGAGGACTTGTAGATTGCATCACTTCTTTGTCCGATACAAGAACGGAATTCGAATTGCGCAATTGGTTTACCGTAGAACGTCTTTGAAAAACAAAGGTCGAACCAGTCGTTTGACGAGCATACAAATTGCATCATATACTATATAATTGGCGACGATCACGTGGCAAAATATTGTGAAATAAACAGTAAATCTATTATATTATCATAGGCCATGGAAAAAAATCATAGAGTTTTGAGATTCCAGAATTGCCCTTTCAAAATATTGCAGACGCATCGTTATTTTCTTGCCGTTTTAAAACGAAAATTGTGAATATGCACAACCAGTTTTGAAAACGATGTCGACGATAAACGAAATCGTTAATTAAATAGAAAGCTGTCATAACTTCAAAATCAAATATACTATTTTTTTTTTTAAAAAAGGTTAAGTCAATAGATGTTAAACGAACCTAATTTACTATTGTGATCAAAATGTAAGGTGAAATTATCATTTAAAATTACCGAGCACTAAGAAGGCAGGTAGATTATAATTTTTTTCCTAGGTTGGTAGGACTGTTTATAACATTTGCCAAGCGTTTTTTTTTTGTCAAAAAGGTTTAATAATTTAATAAATTCTTGGTTTCTTCATCACGATAATGCACCATGTCATATCGCATTGGTTCTTCGCGACTTTTTTACCAAAAACTCGACTCATATTGTTCCGCAACCACCGTATTCGCCCGATTTAGCACCGTGCGATTTCTGGCTATTCAGCAAACTTAAAAAGCCAATGCAGGAATGCCGTTTTGACACGATTGAGAAGATAAAAATCGAATCGAATGATATCTTGAAGGCTATACCGGAAAAAATACTATTCCGACTGTTTTGAGAACTAAAAAAAGTGTTGGTAAAAGTAAGTTTTAACGGACGTACTTTGAAGGGGATGAAATTGATTTGGAAGAATAAATAAAGAATTTACATTTTATAAACAAATTCACCTTACTTTTTGATCACAGTGAACGAAACACGTGGAAATTATACGATGAAAAGAAATATAAGAATGATCAATCGGTGTCATTTTATCACAATGCAAAATATTTAGAAATATACATTATATGTACGACAGTTATAAATAGGTGACGCTTTCTCCAAACTGAATTTTGTAAAGATGTTAGAAACACTGATCTACTAGATCAGAAAAAAATACGTGTTTTTACATTTTGAATATAATACAATTGCGTAAAAATTGAAGTACGATAAATGCCCGTTTTATGTCATGATAATCTAGGTAATGTGACGACAACTATCATATATTATTTATTTTCTATAGAAAATAAATGAATAGATCTATAAATATATATATTATATATATGGATAAAAATATTCAGCAATTTTTTATATAGAAAATATATAATAAAATCTATTGTTTTAATTTCTATTTTTCTTCATGAGTAATAAAAGAAAAATTATTTTTACAATGATTTGTCAAATGCAGGGATCGGCAAACTGCGGCTCGCGAGTCACATGCGGCTCTTTGGTTGCATTTTTTTCTACTTGAATAACCGTGCAAATTTATCGCTCCGGTTGAATTTGTTTGCTCAATTGTTTGTTATTGAAGTACAAATTAGTGTTGTATGTAAATGTTTAATTGTTTTAATTTTTACTTAAATAATAAGTAAAACCATATATATATATATATATATATATATATATATATATATATATATATATATATATATATATATATATATATAATCTAATTTGTTGTGAAAAAAACACTACTTATATATGAATAAATAGATAAATTTTTATGAATAAAAATAGATTGGTTTTTTTTATCAAAAAGCTTTATTTATTGTTGGCAAGAAAAATTTTTGTGGCACTTTAAATACTTTGAAATTTTGTAAATTGTAATTTTTGACACTTCCAACTGAAAAGATTGCCGACCGCTGGTCAAATAGAAACATTGACACAATACTGTAACATATATAATCATTTTAAAAAATCTGAAGATTGTGTGTGGGACTGGCGACTCGACAAATCTAACACATTTATATATTATATAAATATTTTTATTTAATATATTTTATTTAACTTTAGTCCATATAAAGAAAATGATAAAATAACGTCTTGGCACTCGAAGGGTTAACAAATATACCGCGTCTTTAGAAATCTACGTAATACAACATATATATATATATACATATATAAAAAATAAAAATAAAATAAACATTTATTGTGACCGTTCCGAGTATTTCGAGTGGCAGAAGGTGTTTTATTACGAGAAATAAATGTTCGTTTCAATTTTTATTTTTATTTTCATCTATATAACGGACATGTTCGCCAGTCATTATCCGAAAAGAAAGAAGATTGTAAATATTGATTCATATGCTGATGACACGTCGTCAGTTGGAAATTGAAATTTCGCCAAAATCCGTATAAAAAGCAGAATAAACACGTCAATCGTTTTACAACTGATCTATTTTCTACGAAACTATGTCCAATATATATCTAGGACAAATTTAGAGAACAATTCTCTATTTACCAAACGTCAAATTTGTTTCAATATATATATATATATATATATATATATATATATATATATATTACTTATAATATTTTTTAAAAATTATGTCGATTAACATTATCTAGTCCGGAAAAAATTAAAAAGAAAAGAAATATTTCGTGTAGTAAAAATAAAATCGAAACAGGAAAAGTGGCGAAATGTTTATCTTACCACTTAACAATAACGTATTTTGTATTTTTAATGTGTGGAAAGAATGTTGATATTTACCTGAAACAAAGCAAAAAAAAACACATTAAAAACATCTATGAATCATTAAGAAACAAACAAATTTATAACATTTTTTAAAAAATGTTATCTTTACAATGTTTTTTTTTTTAATAGTCACTAGTTCTATATAACACAGTGATTAAAAAGTAAGGTGAATTTGTTTATAAAATGTAAATTTTTTATTTATTCTTCCAAATCAATTTTATCCCCTTAAAAATAATCGCCATCCGATAAAATGCGCTTTTGCCAACGCTTTTTCCGGTCCTCGAAACTGTCGGAATAGTCTTTTTCCGGTATAGCCTTCAAGGCCGTCTTCCATTCGGTTTTTATCTGATCAATCATGTCAAAACGACGTCCCCGCATTGACCATTTGAGTTTGCTGAATAGCCAGAAGTCACACGGAGCCAAATCAGGCGAATACGGTGGTTGTAAAACGATATGGGTCGAGTTTTTGGCGAAAAAGTCGCAAAGAAGCAATGCTGTATGACGTGGTGCATTATAGTGAGGAACCATGAGTTATAAAAACTTATGTAACCTAGAGATAATTAAACCTTTTGACAAACAGATGCTTGTCAAATGTTATAGACAGTCCTACCAACCTAGGAAAAAAATTACAATATTCCTGCCATCCTAGCGCCTAGTAGTTTCAAATGACAATTTCACCTTACTTTTTGATCACAATATATATACACACATGAAATAGATTTAGAATATTTTTATAATACGTGTAATATTTAGTAGAATTACTGTAATATTGATTACTTTATTAATTCAAATATTTTGATTTGATGTCACGTAAAAAGATTTGAGAAACATCGGTATATTTCTTGAATTGCTGTATATTTATATATCGATGCGAAACAAAGAGTGATGAAATAATTGAACCAAAAGTAACCGTTTAAAAGGAAGCTACTGATTTTTTTACGATTTTCACTAGAAAAAGGGTTGTAAAAATACACACACACACACACATACATATATATATAATAAGAATAATAACGGGATTATATCGTCGGTTAAAAATTATGAATTCCATTTTCTAGCTCATTTGAAAAGTCGTGCACGAGAAACGAACGTTTCTATTGAATATGGATGCAAAGTCAAACACGAGACCGAAGCAAAATGAAGACGAAAACCAGAAGTAATTTATTCATGAAAATTTCCTTTCGAGTTTTCCTCTTCTATATATATATATTTTTTTTTTATTCCTTTACGACTTCGTCTTGCATGAGCTATATATATATATATATATAATATATATATATATATATATATATATATATATATATATATATATATACTTCGAAAAACACACATTCATAGGGGAGAAGAGGCAAAAACGGGCGGTTAGCCCCTAAAAACGATCGTCAAATTATACAACTAAGCCTCGTAAAAGTTGAGGAAGAGAAGAAAAGAAAAAAAAACGTTAGGTAAAAAACGGAAGAAATGTATGAAAATAGCCGTAATTATACGTCTGATACACATCCGGATGAAAAGGAAAATTTCAATACCGGAAAATCCAAGCGATATTTATTTATCCGTTCGAAGTCGCATTAGATATAACAATCGAGATATCAGTATGATTATTATTTTATTTTTAATAATCATTATCGACGTTAATTATTCTATACATATGTCGATTGATTCTTACAGTGTCATCGATAGTGATCAAATATGAAAAATTTCAGCTAGATCGCACAACGAAAAGTGCTGAAAAAATCGATTACAAACTTCCATCCGGACAAACGGACATTCGAAACTTATATAAAAGTGCGTAAAAAAAAATAATAGAAATTTATTATTATTATTATTTATTGTTATTGTAATAATTGTATAGAGGCATTTTTGTCATTATATATATATATTAATGGTTACGGAATTGAATTACAATCGTAAACGTAATCTATTTGTTTGTAACCTGGTCGAACATGGAGCGATTAAATCGTCGCGTTGCGTGCTCATTGTTGCGATTATAACAAATCGTTTTTGCATTTAATTACATTTATATATATATATATATATATATATATATATATATATATATATATATATATATATATATTCGTTGCGTAATAAATCGACCGCAAATCATTCATTCGTGTCGACGTGCGACCGTTTGTATATAATAAATATAAATATTGTACGTACATTTTAAAACCGACTGTTCGCTTCTATTCGGTTTAACCGTTTTGTTTTAACCGTCGAAAACGTTCGTACTTTTATTTGCGACGTTACCAAATGTTAACCAACTCTATGTATTTAGTTATCTATCGGAAAAGGATAATATGTCTGTTGCGAATGTCTATCTATCTATCTATCTATCTTCGTTATAAATTAAATGAGAATATTTAGTAGAAATAATAATAAAATAAGGAAATGTTACTGTTTGAATTTATTTAGATATTTTGTTCTATATTTTTTTATTTATTTTCGTTTAGCGCTTTTAGTGCATGAATCAGTGTTTAAAATGGCACTTGGCATCCTTTTTGATTCTATTTACAAACGCCTGAATATATTCCAATCTACCTGTATTCTTTCGTTTATACATATTTTTAACACTTAATCTGTCAAAAAGTCGATTTGATTCTGTATTATTTATAATTTAAAATTCTTATTTAAAATTATATATGCTTCTGGCAATATTTAATTAAACATACCGAATCGAATTATTTTGTATCTGGCATACTAAAGGTTAATATTATCCATCATAATTTTTCCACAGAAAAAAAAAAGATTTATATTTTATCATATCATAATGTCTTCTGATTTTTTTGATCCATAGTTGCATAAAAAATATAACGATTAATAATCTAAAAAAAATGAGTCGCCAGCTCTATGTTAAACCCATACGCGTCATCAATTTTAGAGAATATATTGATATTTTTAATATTTTATATTTGAAGCCAAATCAAGATGAATTAATAATAAAATATACATTCTCGAATTCATTAAAAAAACCAGTAATTCTGTAGATCAGGAGAAGTAAACCTTTTTATTGTCGACATTGAAAAGAAAAACGTTTAAGTTATTTTTTTTTAAATATTCATGACGACATTAACCGTGTTTATTTTAATTGATTATTACCTCGCCGCTTATTTTCACAGTAGAATTTCGTAATAATAAATCGAAATTAATTCTAAATTATAATTACGCCCTCAGGGAAAAAGAGGTCCTTAATTAAAATACACATTACGCTTCATTAACCAAGATACACAGCACACTCTTGTAATAAGAGCGTTAATAATAAATCGGTTATACATCTTTTTTATTTTGTCTTTTTCGTGACGTATAAACATTAAAATTTTTGAGTCGACAGCTTCGTATCGAACCACATATGATTCGTTATTTTTTTTTTTTTTTTAATATATTATATTGTATTTAATATTTTATAGACGATTCGTTATAATGTTTATATAATGAAACCGCATAATATCAACAAAGTGCACGTTTAATGACATCATTGATATCCTTGTGAAGACATGCAAATGCAATGTTGAGCAATATCTTAGTTTTTTTTTTTTCGTTTCAAAAACAATTTTTTTCTTATGTCATCATCGATATTTTTACGGTTCGACAAATTCACAAGAAAGAAAAACACTAGATAATCCAATGAATAAAACGATAGGAAATATTAAAATTAAACACGCACTTTATAAATATAAATTGTAATACATATGATGATGATATTTGGTTTCGTGTGACGAAACGTTCCGTTTTCTATCGAACGGGGTGAAGCTTTCGCCTTCGTCTTGTTCGCAATAATAATGCGACGAAAACTTTTGTTCGAAATTTAATGCGACACAACTGAGCTTTCAAGATAATTCATTCCGGACGGGCAGACAATCTTTCCGGAAGAATCTTCCGTCCGGAACCGGCGAGGGGCGGCGAAACGGGAGGGGGGGGGCGTAGGGCGGACGTTTGGTTCTATTTACACAAAACTAACCGACACAAACAAAAGCCCCACATGCACCCTTTTGCTCACAAATACGACACGAAACTGAAAGAGCCTTGCTTAACAATCCCTGTTACGTAGCAGAAGAGAAACGTCAAAGTTGAATTATAAAATCCAGTGTGGACAGGGACGGATTAAGTCTGCTTAAGGCATATTATATATATATATAAACCCTATTATTATTATACCACTTTTTATAGTTATACAATTTGTCTAACTGAATAAAGATAGCAAAAAGTATTTAATAAGGATTCAGAGTTGCTAAAATAGACATTTCAGACATGTGAACTGATATTTTTATTCTTCTTCACGCCGTCTCATCGAAAAGGTTGACGATCCACACAGTTAATGAAACTTTCGAAAGAGTTCTATTGACGAACAGTTGAATCAGCGACGAAGATCTTTGAGCTATAAGTTTTGACGTCTTCCTATTGATCTTTTCCGCTTAATTTCTCCATCCAAAATTATCCGGAAAAGCATGTATTTTATTTATCATTTTTCAAAATATGGCTAAGGTATTGCATTTTTTTTTGTAATTTAATCGTTTTTGTATTTTTGGAGTTTTAATTATTCTTCTTTTTCACGTTGTCTTTTCAAGAAGGTTGACAATCCATACGGCTAACGAAACTTTCGAAAGAGTTCTATTGACGAACAGTTGAACCAACGACGAAGATCTTTGAACCAAGAGTTTTGACATCTTCCTATTGATCTTTTTCTGAGAAATTTTCATTTCTCAAGATGTGGCCGAGGTATTTCATTATTTCTGAAGTTTTACTAATTTTCTAAAAAAAAAAACCTCCTTATTTACTATATTATCGATCCAAGATATGCTTAACATTCTTCGATAAAACCATATTTCGAAGCTTTCCAGACGTTTATATATATATATATATATATATATATATATATATATATGTAATGTAAACGTTCCGATGTTTTGATCAACATGAAAACACGCTGTATATTCGGAAAGAATTTCGTTCATTTATTCATCGAAAGAAGAAGAAAAAAAAACATGAGATAAGGGAGAAATGCTGGAACTTATACGGCTCCCATGGAACACATTTTGCCAATTTTCCCTTCATTAATCGGCTCATGAGCACGGCTTTGGCTTACGAAAGGCGAATTCTCATTACTGATTCCGCTGCTCTGCCAAACCGGCGAAACGAAATTTCCGGATTTTATGACGAGAAAAAAAAAACGACACGATTTAATAGAATTAAAATATCTATGTACAGAGGAGTAAATTGCATGCGAATTTTCTCTCGATTGAGTGTGGAACTCGATTGTCTTTTTTATCGTTTCCATTGCAAATTTACAAGAAGGACAATTTCAAAATTTAATAATAATTATAAAATCACGTCTGAGCTTGACATAAATATAAATCAACCACCGCTTGTAACATAAATAAACGTACTTAAATACATATATATATATAAAAAAAAAGTTACACGATAAAATATCGGATTGCAAAGAAATTCAAGACAGACGGTTTTTGTAACGTTGACATGTGGCGAGGATGAGGTTAAACCTTTACTTTTGTATTCATGGTTTCGGGCGAGCGCTTCTCAAACTTTTTTCGCGTCGTCCCCGCGCCCCCCGCCATGTCGTACTTTTCTTCCGACCAAATGCGATATTAAGTACACGTCGTGAATTGTGGTCGGTTTCTTTTATTTTTTTTTTCTTCTCTTCTTTCTTCTCTTCGGAAGAAGAAGAAGACGACAAAAAAAAGACGAATGAAAAAAAAATGCAAAAGAAAATACTTAGCGTTGGAATCCGCGAATAAGTTATTCAAACGAGACTACGGCGTGAACGAGTCCCACGATGGAGGAGTGGAAAATAAGATGGAATTTGTAAATGGCAAAAATATGTGAATCGACAATGAGTTCCCATCTCATATCCTCTTATTTTCTATATATATATATATATATATATATATATATATATATATATATATATATATATATATATATATATATATATATAATTTTTTTTTTGTGTGTGCGCCTTTTCCACAATTCGCATCGAAAGGGTTTTGAATTTTAAGAGTTAACTCTTTATAGACTCATTTTTTGTTTTGCTATTCAACAAAAAATCTGATTTAAAATAAACGAAAATAACATAATTCAATTTTCTAAAACGAAAATACTCGAAAATTAATTTAATTGAATCAAATAAATAAACTAATTATATGAAATTTGAAAAAGACTGCAGCGCCACCGAGAAATTATTATGTTTTTATATGAAATTTGATGAGTATAAAATTATATTATAATTAAAAAAAATATATATTAATATTTAGTAAATTTAAAATATATTTATATATACCATATAATGTTTGTGTTTATCAGGTATATGCTCGAAATTATTAGCGCTATTCTATCGTATTTTGTATAGAATAATTTAGCCGATAATAGCCGCGTAGAGACGAAATTTCGTCGTCGAAATCGCTGTAAAATTGTCAAATATTGCCAAAATTCCGATAAAATACTATTACAACGCGGTTACTTATTGCGTTATTTATTTATAATGCGGATTTCGATAATCCGAACCGGCGTTAACCGCTTCGTTGTCGTTTACAATCGGCACATAATTTTGCTTTATTATCGTCATTTATTCGAAACACATTAAACACCCCCTTCAACCCCTTTCTATAGATATTTCAAATATTTTATAATAGATAATGCGTTCACTATTTTCTATATTAATCTATGTATATTTCGATTTCGATATTGATTTTGTCATATACGAACGACATTCCAATTGCTCAACATGTGACAGATTTCAAATTCAAATCTTCGTTATATAATGAAAATATTCTCAATTTTCATTTATATATATATATATATATATATATATATATATATATATATATATATATAACAGTGTGATCAAAAAGTAAGTTGAATTTGTTGAAATGTAAATTTTTTATTTATTTAATCCCCGTCTGATAAAATGCACTTTTGCCAACGCTTCTTCCAGTTCTCAAAACAGTCGGAATAGTCTTCTTCCGGTATAGCCTTCAAGACTTTCTTCGTTTAGGTTTTTTTCTCTTCAATCGTGTCAAAACGGCGTCTCCGCATTGGCCTTTCGAGTTTGCCGAATAGCCAGAAGTCGCACGGAGCCAAATCGGGCGAATACGGTGGTCGCGGAACGATGCGAGTCGAGTTTTTGGCAAAAACGTCGCGAAGAACCAATCCAGTGTGACATGGTGCATTATCGTGATGAAAGAACCAAAAATTGTAAAAACACGTGTAACTCGAAAATAATTAAACTTTTTGACATACAGACGCTTGATAAATATTATAAACAGTTCTACCAACCTAGGAAAAAATATTTACAATTTACCTGCCTTCCTAATGCCCGGGAGTTTTAAATTACAATTTCACCTTACTTTTTGATCACATTAGTATACGTATGAATGTTTGTTTATATGAATAGTTACGTAATTTTTAACTCCAATCATCCGTTTTGAGAGAACGTTACAAATTTTGACTCGGTTTTAATCGATTTTAATCACTGAATAGAGGCGAACATCAAATTGCGACGTCCGTCATCTTCAATATTATCGGACGCGTTACGATCGACAAAGCGTCAAACAAACGTCGAATCGTCAATTTAAACCGCGACCTTTAATAAATATAATGCTAAGCGCCGAATGGAAAAATTTCAACGAACAAATAGAATAAAACAACGATCCGATTCCACTTGTTAGCTTTATTAAATGTGACCGTACACAGACGCACACACATACATATTATATATATATATATATATATATATATATATATATATATGTGTGTGTGTGTGTGTGTGTGTGTGTAATAACAAAAAAAAAACTGATAACGATAGTAGTGCGTGCGTCGAGTTAAAACAGTTGGAAATTCAATATGGCCTCTATGCGAATTTCCCACATGAGGTTTTTCTTATCTCGGAAAATTTCATATATGAAACGTATACGGCAATGTGCACAATAGATACTGTGCGAGCAATAAATATCCGTATCAAACTCAACATTCAAATTTCACTAATTTACTCAACGCTATTCAAATTTATATAACAATGAATTAAATTGATCATATCGTGTAATTAAAACGAATATATTTTAATTTATTTTAAGTCATGAGAAAATAAATCAAAAAATATTGTCACAAAAATAAAATGTATGTGTGAAGATTCATATATTTATCTCTCAAAAATCAGTTTAAGCGTTATGAGCGGAAAAAATATGAATAAATATTGAGTAAAATATTTTTTATTTCACTCGTCCGGTAATTTATAAGTCGTACCGCATCCGAGGCCATATTCGTAAGCCGTTTACGGGTTTGTATTTAATTACAATATTTTCATTACTTTTCGTCGTCCGGCGCGCTCTCGACAAAGGGCAATTATTGCGAGAGCAAAAGTCCCATTCGTAAAGTTAACCGTAACGTTTTTGAGGGTAGATAACGCTAACTGGTAACGCTCGGTAACGTTTGGTAACCGGTAACGCTCTTTGTGTAAACACGGACGATCATTTTTAACGGTTAATTTCACGAATAAACCGAAATAGGAAAGAAAGTCGACGTCTAGAATGCGAAAGGAATACGTGCACAAAAGTGATCAGAGTTAAAAATTTTGAGATTAAAATTAATATATATATAAAAATTGGATCTGAACGCTGCTTTAGCGACGTCAGCAAAAGTTCTTGAAATATCTAAACATGTTCAACATAATGAAATAAAATTATTAATAAACACTTGAATTATGTAAAGTATAGACGTAAAGAGAGGAGCACATAATTTGCTGGCGGAAATTATGGAGGCTTTCCGCCGAACTTTTGCCCGAGTCGATCCGGACTCCAAAATTATTACGAACACTATATTACTTTTCTGATATCTGATTTTAGTATTACAGCGTATAGCGAATTACAAATCGTGAAATTGATGCAGTAACAATCACGGATAGAAATAGGTGAAGGTGTTTATTACGTCAGATCAAAGATCATCAAGATTTATAGAGTTGTCGGAAGAAGTATTATAAAATAAATTTAATGATCGAAAATGTGCAAATGAATTATTTATTATTTATGTAAGCGTTTTTTTTTTTTTTTGAAACGTCCCATTTTTCTTCCGCGTTCTATGGTCACAGTATAACGACTAGACATCCTATTATATTTAGCGGGAGTTTTGTAGGCGTGTCTGATTTACACCTGTCCCATTATGGAAACAATTTAAATCGAAATATTTTCTTTTTCGTTTTCTATAATAATATTTTGCGCTCGATCGAAATTTACGATGCGCGTCGTACACTTTCGATATTAATAATTTATTTCCTGCGATAAATCACGGATAATTCCTGTAGATTCTCACGTTTGCCCCATACACAATTGCACTCGACAAACAAATAACGTTACATATTATATATTATTGTATAATAATATAGTAATTTTTCTTTTAAAAAAATTAAAATATGATCGTTTTTTTTATTATATATAATATATGAAAATTTCTAATGATATTTAGATTGCTCTAGTCTGCCTTAATTACTTCGACAAACGAGCTCTACTCGTTTACATGTATATTATTATATAATGCGCAACCGACGAACGTCACTCGGGTTAACAAAAATCGTGAAACATATAACGAGACTCACTCGTTTAAGAGTATTATTATAAATGATTCAAATTCGAACTGCATACAAAAAATTAATAACACTAAATAATATTAATTATTTCTATACAATCATTTAATAGTTCTATATTAAAAATTGAGATATTCATTTTTATGAATGTTCAATAATAATAAAAAAATATATACTAATGATTTATCGCAATAATGAATATTTTTTTTTTTAATTATTTAATATAATATGAAAAAAAATATTCATCGCCGCAATATATAATAACTAATTGCAAATATAAAATTAACGAACCACTAACGTTTGTATATTGACCATTTTATTTTTCTTATTAGTCACAACTAATTATGTTTGCTCGCGTTTAATTTCCGATCAAACAATACTTGATATTAAAAAAAAGAGTTTGTGGTAACGCACATGTTAATATATAGTATTGGATGCAATTTGTTGTAAAATCAGTCCAATTAATAGTCTAATAAAAAAAAATCTTTTAAATTTTCTCTGTATTTTTTCAATATACAGGATGTCCGTTTTTCGCAGTTAAATAAATTCCGTATCACACTTAAATAGCGATATTGGAGAAACCGGTCGGTAATATCTCAGTATACAATAGTGCGGTTTTTGTGTGTGTGTGCGCGTGACAATAATAATAGTGGCGATAAAACAAAAAAAAAATGTAGACAAACGTGCGCGACCCACAGTTTCATATGCGGGTCTTGCGTCACCAGGTGTTACAGCGATAACTTATCCACTTACTAGGGTCACCTAGTAAGTTTATTTCTATATATATATATATATATATTTTTTCTACTTTCATACAAGTTATATGACACCCGCAATAGAGGTGCGGTTAGTTCGTTCAACTATGTAGATATAAAATAATACAGAGAGTACGTTAAAAAAATCGATTTCACTTTTTTTCTACGAATTTAAATATCTAGTTCTATATCAGATGATCGATTTTCTCGTAAATATTCCCATTGTCTTCTGAAAATATATATAACACTGTGATCACAAAGTAAGGTGAATTTGATCAAAAAGTAAGATAAATTTGATCAAAAAATAAGGTGATTTTTTTTATAGAAAATGTATACTGTGATCAAAAAGTGAGGTGAATTTGATCAAAAAGTAAGATAAATTTGATCAAAAAATAAGGTGATTTTTTTTATAGAAAATGTATACTGTGATCAAAAAGTGAGGTGAATTTGATCAAAAAGTAAAATAAATTTGATCAAAAAATAAGGTGATTTTTTTTTATAGAAAATATACGTTTTGATCAAAAAGTAAGGTCTTTATTTGTTTATAGATAAAAACTTATAATTTATATAGGTTTAAAAAAAATATGTTAATAATAAATTTAAATATTATTGCCTAATTATAATAAAATAGAAAATGTTCGAAAGTCAAAGTACAAAGGTATATGAATAGTCATTAAAAAAAATTGAGCGAAAATTGCGTAATATTTACGCTACATAATGATAATTAATTAACAAACAAAATTAAATAAATAAAGAAAATGGTTTGCTATATCTGATATACTTAGAAAAAAAAACATATTATTATATAATATCATTGCAGACGATATACTTAAAATTTATTTTATATTATAAATAAACGAGGCGTTAGTATTAAAAAATTTCCGTGACAGACCTGAGTTTCGGCCAATTTATTTATTTGTATTAAAAACAAAACGACGATGCAACTTTTAATACGAATCATCGGTTTATATAATGATTAATATTCGACATATATTTATTTTGTATTAATAATTATTATATAAATAAAGACTTTATTGCGTTTAAAAATAAATGTCGCATCAGCAGAGCCGCATAATTATGTCATTACGTTTATGAATTATTATCGTAATTATGATAGATTTACTTGATTATTTCACGGTCATTTATAATATTTACGTCTAGTTTACAAGTAAAAAAAATAATCTATTATAGATATTATTGAAGTTAAGCAACATGAACGCGATCACAATTCGAATGAGTTGTCTATTTATGAACGATATTATTTATATTTTAAAGCTGAGTCATCAGCTTTACAACGAACTGTAAATTTTATATATATATATATATATTATATTTATAAAGATTTTTTTTTAAATAATAATTTTAAATTCAAAATTGGTTTTCAATATCAATTTTCAATTGTATAATTATTTATTAAACTTTTTTTATATATTGTATATATTTTTCTATTATAATTTAATAAAATATGCATCATATAAAATGGTTGTCTAAATATAAACCATTTATCTATTTAACGACAGTAAAAACTAGTTTATTCTCGTCTATTTAGAACTTTTAAATTTTACCTAAATTTTTTGAGAGATATTTTTGACTCGATCTAATTTTAGATAAATATATATTAAAATTATTATGTTTGACGTCGTACGAAAGTAGAGGATAGTAGGTAGTAAATATTGTAAATAACGGTTTATTTTCCTGAAAAAAAAAATAAATAAATAAAAAAACAAAACGACAAAAGTGAAAATTCTTCGACGTCCTTCGATTTCAAAACGTTTCACAAAAGACCCTTTTCGGATCGCAGAAACCCTTTGTTGCACGAGTCGGGTTCGACTTTTGCGTTTTAAATTTCCACATTTAAAAGTGGATCCGCTCGGGTGAGATGTTAATTTCAAAGAAATCCAAGAAGGTCACAAAACGGGGGAGTAGGCCCCGTGTAAAAAGGGTCTGATTAATCGGGGTCCCTTCGAACCCTGCCCCCGTGACTCCATTCTTTTCGTACCGAGAAGCAGTTGTAAAACAATTAAAAGCATTATTCGCCGTTGGACGGGCGAGGGGGGGGGGTAGGAGGGAGGGGGTTCGCCATCAATCAAAATGAACAATTAAGTGTTCGAACCGTTTTTTTTTTGGATATCTTTAAAATGTATTATTTCGTACGTGGCAGAGATTTTCAATTTAGATAATTTTTATAAAAAAAAAAATATTTATATTATATATATTATAAACACCGTGTGCATTAGGTTATTAGAAGTATACACCTTATTGTGATAAAAAAGTAAGGTGAAATTGTCATTTAAAATCGTTCCGCAACCACCGTATTCGCCTGATTTGGCTCCGTGCGACTTCTGACAATTCAGCAAATTTAAAAGGCCAATGCGAGAACGCCATTTTGATACGATTGAGGAGATAAAAACCGAATTGGAGAAGGTCTTGAAGGCTATACCGGAAAAAGACTATTCCGAATGTTTCTAGGACTGGGGAAAGCGTTGACAAAAGTGCGTTTTATTGGATAGGGATAACTTTAAAGAGGATGAAATTGATTTGGAAGAATAAATAAAAAATTTAAATTTTATAAACAAATTCACCTTACTTTTTGATCAC